>JANSTW010050612.1:0-12671 GCA_027564275.1 Diadocidia ferruginosa
GACAATAATTCCTGACCTACAATAATAAACCATTTCTATAGGTGTATTTAAAATTATCGGTATTTCCGGTCGCCACACATCAACATTTTTAAAACGAGTAATGAAGCTAATACAATTGACCAAATCAAAATTAATGACATTACATATTTTTGTAATACACTGATTTAAGACAATGTATGTTTCTTTCGATAATTTAGGAATTCCAGCTATTATTACATCATTTGTTCTGCTATTTTTATCCATTCTGTAGTTGTGTTCCTCAATTTTCTTTATTCTATTGTTGAACTGTTGGTTTTGTTCTTCTAGAGATGTACTTTTGCTTGTGATAGATACATTCTGAATTTGAATTTGAAGTAAACACTTTAACTCATCTTTCACATCTTGGACCATTTGTTTTATATCATTGTGAGATGGCATTTTTTGTTCA
Organism: Diadocidia ferruginosa; assembly: GCA_027564275.1. Lineage (NCBI taxonomy): Eukaryota > Metazoa > Arthropoda > Insecta > Diptera > Diadocidiidae > Diadocidia > Diadocidia ferruginosa. Next base: position 428 of record JANSTW010050612.1, read on the forward strand.
AGTCTAATCTCTAGACCCGACAGCAATTTTTGGATGTCATCTACAGATACAGGTACAATATCTTTCCCATAGTGTAAATATAAGAAATCAATCAACAAAAATTAAGGTTATATTTGCAAGCAAAAATTATATTCTTTTGTTGAACGAGCCACGTTTATATGAATATACTTGCGTTTTTTAATAATTTGTATTATGTGATGCGGAATTGATTTAATATTTTTCACTTTTTTGTTTGCAATTGTATATAGTGCACAAGATTTATTAACAGTTTAATAGTTTATATTTATAGGTATATTTCATAATAATACGTAGATAACCAAATTAAGACAATAATCATACGAGTAGAACTTTTTTATATACAAGATACAATCATACAATAGCACAAAAAAAAAAGAATATTCTTTGTAGTTTATTTAATAGGTATTTATGCGAAATTATACTTTAATTTATTGAAAATATATGTAGGTATTATTGTTTTAAAATACTTTTAATGTATAAAAACAAGCAATTAAAAGAAGATGTAAATAATTTTAGTCGAAAATAAAATTCAGATCGCAAAACAACGTCTATTCACTTTGCGCCACGAGTTTTTTTTTGTAATCATGAAAAAAATTTAAAAGCATGTTGTCTCTCAAATACATTTGTCGCTAGGATATACAAATTTTAATATTTTTAAATTTTGTATATATTCTAGCGACCTGAATACATTTTAAGTCTTTCGACGACAGTTTTGCTGGCAAGATTGGAAAAACGTTTTTTAGTCGTAAAATATAGTCTTGCCAGTCATTCTCATATTTAGTTTTATTTAAATTTCCTTTATTAATAAGTTATATATGTTAAATTGTTTTTCTAAGATAAATGTTATTAAATTATTTATTATACAAATATATGTGTTTAAAATTATTTAATTCAAACGTCAATTGTCCGAGAGATAAAGGCTAGTCTCTCACCCCATCTAGAGACTTAGCCTTATTGGTGACCCCTAAATTAAAGAGCAGGCAACGGGCGCTCCTTTAGCAAAAGTACAAGAAAGAGCAAGTCATCCACATTATTAATCAACATTTTAATTGATGTGGAACCCAGTTCCGCTTAGGTTATAAATGGGGTGTTTGAAGGTTTAAATAAAAAGATTTATATTTTTTTTAATAACAAAAAATGATTTAATTGATTGTGTCTGTATAAAGGTTTTTTTTGTTAACATATAGATTTTAGATTTATAAAAGTTTTTACTTAATTTAAATATTTTTTTTTAAATTTTACAATTTTTTCTTTTTAATTTTGTTAAATTAGTTTTTCACAAATTTTAACCTTTGGATTTATTAGATTAAAATTTTTTCACAATTTTTCTTTTCTTTTGGTTTATTAGAAATTTCACAACTTTCCTTTTGTTTTGTTAATAATTTTTCACTATTTTTTCTTTTACTTTGTTAAATTAATTTTTCACTATTTTTTCTTTTGGTTTTTTTTAGAATAAAATATCGAAACTTTTCCTTTTGTTTTGTTAAAGTGATTTTTGACATTTTTTTTTTATTTTGTTAAATAAATTTTTATAAAAATTTTCTTTTGTTTGGTTAAATTAATTTTTTACAATGAATTTTTCACAATTTTGTATTTTGGTTTTTTAGATTAAAATTTCGCAACTTTTCCTTTTGTTTTGTTAAAGTGATGTTTCACAATTTTTTTTTGTTTATTAGATTAAAATTTCACAACTTTCCTTTTATTTAAAGTGATTTTTCACAATTTTTTCTTTTATTATGTTAAATTGATTTTTTTTTCAAATTTTTCTTTTGGTTTATTAGATTAAAATTGTACAATTTATTTTCTCACAATTTTGTTAATTACATTTTTAACAATTCTCTTTTTTGAATTTAGTTTTAGCAAATCTTAAAATTTTCACAATTTTTTTTGTTATACAAAATAATCCGCTCGAATTTGATTTTTGTAAAAAATAAAAAAAAGGAAATTTTGATTTGGATAAAAATATTCAGAAGTCAGGTTCGGGCCTGGTGGGACTCTTGACTTTGAATTAATTAATTAATTGAAACTAGGTGTGGGCCTGGTGGGACTCCTAGTTTTAATTTAGGTATAAGGTTTGAAAGAATAATTCTGACTGCCGAATTCAAGTAGAATTTGGTCTTTTTATTACATTTTTTTCAAGAAAAATTAAGTTATTAATAGTTATGTATATATTATATACAAAATTGCATATAACACATAGTACAATTAAAGTGGAAAGGAAAAAAATACTTATTGCATACAGATCATATATAAAGATTTTTTTTGTTTCATATTTTTAACTGTATGCAATAATATGAAAAAAACTTTGTATACTGGAAAGAACGGGGGAAATGTTTTCGTTTTCAACGTACTGTATTATGCGCAAGAAGAGCGACACAATACATTATGTTAATAGCGGTGTGTTATGTATTTAATTTTGAGGAGAAATTTTAAGCTGGTCTTTATGTGCGCGTGTGCAATTGGTACTTTGTATTATGCGCTAGTTTTAATTTAAATTTAGCTTTTCATTGTTTTAAAAAATAAAACAAATTTTATTATTAAATTAATAATAAAATTTATTTTATTGCACAACGAAAATTGATTTTTAAATTAAAATAATATTTCTAATAAGAATAAGGAGGTTCTATAATGTTTAACATAAATTCATTTTTCTAAAATAATATCTGTTTAATGTTATTTTAGGGATGTGAATTTATTAGGATTTGCTTATTTGAAAATAGGAAAATAAGTCTTTAGAAAATTATGATATCTGATGTATTTAATGGAATTATTAAATATATAAAATTATCATCCTGTGTGTTTCTCATAAATATATCAAATGTGATATATTTATGCGTTTTAACATTTTATCTTGGCGTCAAGATTTCCGTTTAGGACAGACACGCCAAAATCGTGGGAGATAAATATCCATGGGAAAGGACGCTAAAATGATGCTTGACAAAAAAAAAACGCTTAAAATTATGCACCGTTCGTATGACGCTAGATTCATCCTTGTTGTAGGAGTAAATCCGCGACTACAACAGTGCCCCCGTCAATAAGTTTGAAATTAAAGGGTTTTTTAAAGAACATGAAAAGCGTTTCCTTTTCAATATCAATAAATATTGAATTGGTTTTCAACAGAAAATACTATTATGTTCCCACTATACTCAATTATATTCGTTTGTAAAAATAACGTGAATATATGGGGTAATTTGGATAGAAGGAATAGGATAAAATTGTTCGGATTAACTTATTAAATTTACTGCAAAAAAAAAAAATATTAAAAGTGATCTCACGTTGAACAGTGTATAAAACACTTGATTTTGTGCAAAATTTAAAATTCTTTATTAGAAAAATAGTAATGTAGTATTTTGTTTTAGTGAAAAAATCTAAAATGCTATTTTGTTGCTTTTGTTTTAAGTATATATTCTTATTATGATAGAAAGTTATAGCCTTATTGATTAATATTATGTAAAAAAAAGAATTTAAATAGTTTTTAAAATTATTGTATTATAGTTACTAGTTATACTATAACTTATGTTTAAAGGTAAATATATATATATATATATATATACAATTTTTTGTTTGCTTTTTTTTTAAATAAAAAAGGTCTTAGTATTTACTTCTCCCTTATTCCAAAATAAAACTTAGATTTTTCTTAAATTTAATGTACCTATCAATTTTAAGGTAATATTTTAAGTTTATATATTTCTTATAGGTATAAAACTTATATCTTCCTTAATTAAAAGAAGTGAGAAAGAAAGAAAAAGGGGTAATCTATATATGTACGCGAATTAATAAGTAAAATTTTTAGATATAATAACTTATTATTAATTTGAATGTATAAAAGTTTATGTTATGTGCATCGCTCATATAAAATAAAGTTGAGGATGGTCAGTTCTTTTATAATATATAATAGATATGTAAAATATAGCTTATCGCAAACATACGACCTTGAAATGTTTAATTATGTGTTTTTTGTTATTTGTTGTTTATGTTTCTTTATATTCGAGTTACTTAATGTTTTTTTTAACAAAAAAAATAGTTGCGCTTTAATGCAAATCAAGTTCAATGTCGCGACATTGAGAAAAAAATGTAAATAAATGTGTCATAGTAAAGTTAATGTTAATAATTGTTTATTTTGTTAAACAGCTGTTTACTGTTATATGAAAAAAAAATTTCAATGTAAAGAAAATATATGCTTTTATGTTAGAGTTATTTTCATTGTCATTAGGTTGTATGTTATCTGGTTTAGTTATTTGAGAAGGAATTATAATAGGAAGGTTACTACTTTGAATAGGACTTGGATTTGTATTATTTACGACTATTGGCATAGCAGAAGATGAATTTGATTTTCTTAAATAGATTAAAATATCACAACTCCTATTAGAATTATTGCTATTGTAGTGTAATAGATTGTGTAATGATGAATATCGTGACCATTTAGTATTGGTTCTGTCTATGTATTGTCTTTTAAATTGTTTATTTTTTCTGTAACTACTTGCGTGATTTAACGGTAGTATCATGGTGGTAAAATTCTTTTTAAATTTGGTTTCTACTGGTAAATTTAAATTTTGTAGGTTTATTGAAGGTATGAATGAGTCATTTAAAGAAGTTTCGAAATTGCTGCTTGAAATTATAGTTAATTCTGTATTTTTAATTGTACATCCAGGTTTTAAGGTCATTACACCTTGATTTTGCAGATTTAAAATAGAGTTTTTAGAATTGTAAATTATATTTACAGTATAATCTTCATCTACTGAATATAGCCAAGTGTTTAGTGAGTTTAATTGTATTAAATATTTTGACTTTGGAAAAGGTAAAATTGTACAATGTTTTTTAATATTGTTGCTATAAGTTAAAATTTGTATTTCACATTTATGTTCTTCTGAGTTAACGCTGAACATAGCATGATTTTGATCACATAATAGATTTTCATTCAATTTGGTACATTTTGAATAATCCAAATAATTAAGAGGATAGAAATTTTGTTTCTCTAAATCGACAGCAATATATTCGGTGGAAGGTTGAACTATACAGTATTGGGAATTACAAGGGAATGGTAGTGGATTCGTTTTATATAACTGATATTTATTTGGGAAGAATAATGGTAATTTGATTTCTACAAGTAAACTCGTTTTGTTTAATGATACTCTTACTTTCATTATTTTATATAAATTTAACAGTTCTTCGCGGGTTTCAAATGGAGGTAGGGGTAAATCTCTTTTTATTTTTAATACAGTGTTTAAATGTGATTTTAATTGTTCAAGATTAATTATGTGCGTGTTTAGCTGACCTTGATGTAAATCTGTAATTGTGTCTAGAAATTTATCTTGAGTACTTTTTAATCTTATTAAAATTAAAGTTGAATAAAGGGTTAAGACATTAAATGATTCTGTTAAGTTTGCTACAAAAGTTTGATGTTGTATTTCGTTTAATTTGTTTTCAATTTCATTAACATGATCATCGAAAATTTTGAACTGAGTTTTGTAGGTCTCTTCAGTTTGTTGGAAAAGATTTGTGGTGGTCTCTATAATTGATGTTTGGTTCTGAATTAATTTAATAATATGGTTATTATCTTCTTTAGCGTTTTGAATTTGAGCGTTATAGTAATCTAAATCATCTTCATCTAATGTTCCAAATAAAAATTTAGATGCCTGTCCAATAATACCTAGGGGTGCAAATCTTTTAGTACGGGTTTGTGGAGTGTTAAGAATTAGGCTGTTTTGAGATTCAATTTCGTTAAATTGTAAATTAAGGTCTGTTAGTATGGTTTTACAATATCCATTCAAGTTTATATTTTTTTCGTACAATAACGTGCATACTAATTCTAAGTTTTTTATGCTTCTTCTAAAATTTAATATTTCTAAATTGTAGGGTGTTATATCTATATAAATAACAATTTTCCAATGTTCGTTGGTTAGGCTTAATTTTCCACAATCCTCAAAATATATTCCTGTATTTACAGCCAGAGGGTGGTTTTCTATGCAAGCTTTGGTTGGAGTTAGGAGAATCAAGCATTGTATAATTAAAAATAGGATAATATGTAGGTTCATTTTGCAGGATAACAATTTTCTGTAATATTTGTATAGAAAATAATTTATATTATTTCATTTGTTGTTTGAAATTTGGTATTAGATGGATATGATTTGATTAAAATTTAGAAAATTATTAGGTTTGTTTGAGGGAAAGGAGGAGAAAAAAAAAATAAAAATTTAGTCCGTTAATATTGTTTCTTGAGTTGCAAGTTTTAAACGATTATTATGAAGGGTGCTTGTCTTATTTTTTATTTTCACTACCGTATTTTCTGGCGATATAATTTTAATTATTGGCCATGGTCCGGTCCACAAGGGATCCAATTTATTTCTTCTTGTCTCATTTTTTACAAAGACCAAATCGTTTTCTTTAAACTCGACGGGTTTAGTGTTTTTATCGTAATATTGTTTACTTTTTTCTTTACCTTTTAAAATTATTTTTCTTGCAAGAGCATGTGAATGTTGGAGTCTAGCTTTTAATTCGTTTGCATAGTTTTCGTAATTATAGCTTATTGTGGGAGTACTTTTTAATGTTGATGGAATTATGGGATGGTGGCCGTAAATAAGTTCGAAAGGGGCGAAATGGGTATTTGTATGAGGTGTGGTATTGTAAACAAACATAGCGTAAGGAATCCACCTACACCAGTCAAGATGATCTTTTTCAACAAAACTTCTTAAATATTCGCCCAAAGTTCTGTGTGATCTTTCCAATTGTCCGTTAGTTTGCGGATGATAAGTCGAAGTTCGAAATTTAGTTATCTTTAGAAGTCTACAAACTTCCTTGAATAATTCGCTCAAAAAGTTAGTTCCCTGATCCGTTAAAAGGGATTCAGGTAATCCATATCTACAAATGATTTTAGTTACAAAAGCTTCAGCTACTGTGCGAGCTTCTGCATTATGGAGTGGAATTGCTTCCGAAAATTTTGTTAAATCGTCTTGAAAGGTTACAATAAATCTTTTGTTAAAGTAAGACAAAGGTAAAGGACCCACGATGTCCAAAGAAACTCTTTGAAAAGGTCTGTAAGAGGTTGTTGTTATTTTCATTGGCATTTTGTTCAATTTACATACTTTATTTTTCTGACAAGATTCACAGACGTTTATGTAATTTCTTACGGTTTGCAACATGTTTTCCCAAAAATAGGATCTTTTTAATCTGGCTACGGTGCGATTGACGCCCTGGTGACCTCCCAATGGAGTATCATGGTAACTTTTAATTGCTTCTATTATATCGTTTGGTTCAGTGAGGATAATTATTCTGTTCGTAAACAAGGTTATTTCAGTCTTTTCGTTTTTAAAAATGAAACCCAGCATAAATTTTATTTCCATTATTTTCTTTGGGTTTTTAATTTTTATAGAAATGCCCAAAGAATTCGGACTTCGTTTCAGATAGATTTGATAAACTAGAAGAAAAATGTTAAACAATGATTCTTCATTATGCATTTTTGATGATAGAGTTGAATTCAATATAGCTCGTTTTTCGTTTAATACTAAAATTTCTCCTCGTTCTGGCGGAGATAAATCATATTGGGTTCGAAATTTGGAATTTTTTGATAATATTTCCAATTCATCAGGCTCGGAAGAAATGTATACTATTCCCTCGATACTAGAACTATGATGGACTTGTTCGTCTGATTCAATTATATTATAGTTCGAAGAAAGTATTTGACCATATGTTTTAAAATTTTCATAAGTTACGTCTATAGGTATTTTTGGTTCAATCAAATTTTTTTTAATATCAATCCGGTTAGAAGGGTTAAAAGTCTTACTTGGTGAATCGATTTGGTCTTCATTATCTTTATTTATTGGGTCGTCCAAAAGTTTTCTTCGGTTTCGAGTCATAATCATATTAATTTGTGGGGTGAATATTTCGTTTCTTTTTGGTATTCTACTTAAGGCGTCTGCGTTAGTGTTATATTTCCCGGCTTTATGTACTACCTCATAATCGTATTCCTCCAATTTTATTCTCCACCTCATTAAACGTGAAGATGGATCCTTCATTCCCATTATGTAAACTAATGGTTTGTGGTCTGTGATAATAGTGAAACGTCGTCCATAAATATAAGGCCTAAATTGAGTGACAGCGAAAATAATGGCCAACAACTCTTTTTCAATAGTGGGATATCTAGATTCGGGAGAATTAAGAGTTCTACTTACGTAACAAATAGGTAAATCTTCTCCTATTGTACCTTGCGAAAGAACCGCACCCAGAGCATAATCGCTGGCATCCGTAGTTATTAAAAATGGTAGTGTGAAATCCGGATATGTGAGAATCGGGGCAGTAGTAAGTTTGTTCTTTAGAATATTAAATCCCTCGTCACAGAAAGCATTCCACTGGTATGGCACATCTTTTTTTAGCAAAGCTGTCAGTGGTTTTGTTATTTTCGAAAAATTTTCTATAAACCTGCGGTAATAGCCTGCCAATCCGAGAAATGACTTAATCTGTTTTGGGGTTTTGGGTACCGGAAAATTTTCGACAGCACGAATTTTTGATGGATCGGGTTTTATACCCTCACTACTTATGACGTGTCCCAAATAAGCTATTTCCTGCCTTAAAAAATTACATTTATCGGGTTGAAGTTTTAAATTATGACTTCTTAATCTTTCGAATACCTCTATTAATTTGTTGGTGTGGTCACATAAGCTTTTAGCATAGACAACAATATCATCCATGTATACGAAACATCTAAAACCCTGGAGTCCAGATAAAACTGTATTCATTACTCTTTGAAAAGTGCTAGGTGCTCCCTTCAATCCGAAAGGCATTCTTGAAAATTCGTAATGTTGGTAGTTTGATGAAAATGCCGTCTTTTCGCTATCTTCTGGATCCATTGCAATTTGATGAAATCCACTGGCTAAATCCAATGTGGAAAAATATTTAGAGCAACCCAATTGATCCAGAATATCTGTGATATTTGGTAAAGGAAAAGCATCTCCCACTGTGACATCATTTAATTTTCGAAAATCGACAACCACTCGCCATTTCTTTTCTCCGTCCTTTCCCGCCTTTTTGGGAACAATCAAAAGAGGAGCATTCCATGGACTTCGACTGGGTTTTATTATTTTATCGTCTAACATTTTTTGTAACTGTTTTTCTATCTCAGGTTTATGGCAGTCTGCTAATCGATATGGTCGTACATTAATAGGGGCTTGATCTATTGGAGTAATGATTTTGTGACATATTGTTTCAGTATAAGTCAAATGATCGCCCTCTAAATGAAATAACTCATTGTATTCTCTGTATATATTTCGGATTGAGTCCCGTTCTTCCGTATTACAATGTGTTAAATCAATCAATTCATCCAAAATAGATAATCGATTTTCAACAGGGTCCTTTTTGTAGTCATTTTCTACTATTAAATAATCATCCAAGGATTCAAGTTTAACATTTAAATTTTTAGTATTGAATTTGTATTCCTCCTCTGTAGTGTTTATAACAGAGATTAAAGCTGTTCCGTTTTGTATATAACCTACCGAACTACCCAGATAAATTCCATTATTTAAATTTTTTTGTTTGCAAACGTACCCATTAGTAATATTAGCAGGAATCTTTATTACGAACTCAGATCGGGGTGGAACACTATCCAACAGAATATTACTCACCTGTGAGACCTGAGAAATTTCAATTGGTTCGTTTATTAAGATTTTATTAATTTCTTCACCCTCAGTCAATTGTGTTGAAGTTTGCACCTTTGTATTTTCACTTTTTTCATCATAATTTCCAACTTCATTCAAGTCTCTTAAGTTTGAGTCTTCCAGTTGCTTTGACCAATTCTCTATTTGAACTTTTACTTGTATCTTATTCTCATTCACGTCGGACTCAGTTTTAGTTAAAGAGGTCGGAGTACTTTGGATCTCATTCAACTGTTTTTTAGGAGAAATTTGATTTTGAGTAATATTTTCAGATGATTGTACATTTACATCATTTTTAACTTCAAATTTCGTTTTATTAGAAAAATCCAGACTTTCGTCAAGAATTTTTCTTTGATTATGTAAATCAACACTAAATAACATTTGTTTTACAGTGTCATTTGGTTTGATTTGATTCGATTTCATTTTGGTCTCGAGTTTAAATTTTGAGTCAGTTTTTCCCGCAGCAGAATGGACTGGTATAGTGAGATAGTTATCATTTTGGCAGAGAGTACTTCTGGAATGTTTGAGAATGTCATTACCCATAATACCCTGATATGTGTGAGAAGAATAGTGTCTCAGAGCAACAATGTGAAATTTATATTCCAAAAAATAATTATTTCCCAACCCCAAAGACGGTTTAACAGATCCCATGGATTCCATTGAATCTCCACTAAATCCTCGTAAATTTACAGTATCATTATGATCTTCTGGCAAGTCCAGTCGAGTGTGGGCATAAATTAAAGAAATCTCGGCTCCAGTATCAATCAAAAATGTAATTTTTCCCGAAGGTGATGATTTACATTCGAAAGTTATAAGAGGTAGTTGACCAAAATGTTGTATAGGTAACAGAATGAAGTCAATATTTTTTATTCCATTAGGACCCACCGGTTCAGGAATATAAAGTATTTGTTGGGCTTTTTGTTTGGTTGAAACTTCGAACTTTTTATTAAAATACTCCTTTCGATTTACTGCATTGACGTGGCTGGTATTTGGAGATCTCGGAAAACGGCGCCACTCCTGTTTTCCGATTTCCGGTTTTCCGAATGATTTTCTGTTTCATTTCTGTTAATAGGGGTATATCTATCCATTTGGTTTATATTTTGGTAACGTGCCGACTCCGGCATAACCTCCGTCCCAAATTTACGCAAATTATTATCTTTACGGGTTTGACAATCACCAATATGATGACCAGTTTCTTTGCAGTATCCACAAATTTGTCGGTTATTTGTGTTTGTTTGTATAGGGGATCTTGAAAATGGATTAGGATTGGTCTTAGTATTTGGTTGATTAATTGAAACGCCTGACCGTTTTTGATCAGATTCAGTTTTTACGAACCGTTCAGTTGAAGGAGGATTAACTCTGTAGCATTTATCCCGAGTATGACCGGTTTTACCACAAATACTACAAGAAGGAGGGGTGTATTGTAAATTGTTTTTCTGAAAAATTCTATTCTCCATTCCCAGAGTAAAAGTAATGGTAGCATCTAAAGTATCAAGATTTTGCACAAGTACCATATCTCTCAGTCTTTCCTTACTTATTCCATCAGAAAAAATTTTTATGGCATTTGCCTCATTCCTTTTTAATAAAATCGGCAATAGTGCCATTTCTTGTGGAGCCAATTCTCTAGGTTCGGCTTGATTTAGTTCGGAAAGATGTTTTTTTATTCTATTCCCGAATGAATAAATGTTTTCATCCCTTCTTTGGGAGCATTTTTCTAACTGCGTTCTTAATAAACTTACTGGTTTGAGATTTATATTTGAATCTCTTAGTAAGGGTTTGATTTCAGGCCAAATACGAGCATTAGCCGCAGTGATACGAGTTAGAGCTTCCCCCTCTATTTTCATATAGATCATCATGCCAAAAAGACTTTTATCATTTTCGGTTTTTAGATTCGAGTAAAGGAAATCTACTTTATTTATGAATGGTTGAACGTCACCCGATTTGGTAAATTCGGGAATCATAGCTATTAGATCTTTAACCTCCATTTTTGTAGCTATATTAGTTCCGAAATTATTAGTTTCTGTTGTGGATTGGCCGGTTTGTACGTTTTCCGTACGGAAATTGTTTTTATTTATTATTGTATTTAGATTATCTACTTGATTTCTCAAATTTTGTATTTCGTTTGAAATACCTAACTGAGTATCGGATACGTGTGGTATAATTAAAATTGGTTCTGGATTTTGTTCCTCTAAATGGAGTGAACTCGACGTTTCTAATTGATTTCTTTTTTGTAATCTCGTATTTAGGTATACTGAGTTTGCTCTTGGTCTAAAAAGGGAAAGATTATTTGTTTCTTCTATTGCTGGCTGTGGAATTTCCTCAAAACCAGTAAATACTTCGTCTCCCAATGGAGTTAAAGGATTAGGTCTATTTTCTGTGTTCTTTGGAGAGCGTGTTACAGACATGGGGGTAATAAAAAGTCTTGCTAAAAGGTTGATTTGTTTTATTTCGATTTATTTGATTTAATTTGATTTAATTTGATTTGATTTGATTTAATTTGATTTGATTTGATTTAATTTGATTTAATTTGATTTAATTTGATTTAATTTGATTTAATTTGATTTAATTTGATTTAATTTGAT
>JANSTW010050623.1:0-12671 GCA_027564275.1 Diadocidia ferruginosa
TATCTCGGTAACCGTAAATAGCACAATGCTAAAATATAGCTTAACATATGCATGACTAAATTGTCCGTAACATTGAATAATATATTTTGCGGTCGTTTCGACCAAGGTCGAGAGCCTGCAAAAAACAACATAATTATTGAAGAATATGTTTTCGTTTTTGAAGCTGTTACCTTAGCGAAATTTTAGGTTAAGTTTTAAAAAGGTCAAAAAAGATAATTTAATATCCTATAAGTTTGTGAAAGAACCCAAAAGTAAAAATTTTATAATTTTTATGTTACGACCAAAAGTTCAAAAAAAAACTACTGAATTTGGTCAAAAAATCGGTTTCAAATGGTCAAATTTTTTGGGACTTTTTTTGAAAGATACTGGTACCAAAACACACCCAAAAAATTAAGAGTCGCTTATAGTTGAAGTTTTAAGAATAGCAGATTTTTTTTTTAAAGTGCTCGAAACGTTGCTCGCAAAAATTTTCTTCCATACTAAAATTGGGCTTCCTAATGTGTATGCGTAATGATAGTAATTGATTGAACTCAGTATGGAACCTTACATTTTGATTAAATAAAAAAAATGATTTATTTTAATATGTATAAAATGTTGTACATGAGTTAAATACTTTTTTAATTAATGAAGATAAAATGTTAATTTATTTATAATTGAAAGTAATTAATACACACTGCGGGAGAAAAGTACGTTACTGCGTCTGTAATTCCAATTTATTATTTAGAAGAAAAAAGCCAATTCGAACTATACAATTGGGAATATTGTAAGAAAATATTTGATTTTTTTCCTTCCTTGATTTTTTGTTTTCAAATTCGAAATGCCTTTCATTTATATAAATGCAGAAACAGATAAAGTCTATAATTTGAAATTTAGGAACAGGCTAATCGGTCAACAAAAAGTGAATAATTTTGTAATAATATTGGCTCTATAGCTTTCGCCTAAGCCTGTGGCTTTCGCCAGCGCCTTTCAAAAAGTGTGTTTACTCATATTCTGATAAGAGTTGCACTATTTCTATAGGCTAATCCGTCATCAGTGGAGATGGATAAAACTCTTACATTGGTATTAAGCCAATAATATTACAAACATCTTCACCACTTCATATATATAATATATACACATCATACATATAAATTTTGCAAACTATCATATACACGTGAAATATTTTCACTGAGATAATATATGAAATTTGCATCCTTTATAAATTATAACAAATGTAGAAGACAGAAAATGAATGTTTTTACGCCCAAAACTGTTAAAATATTTACTTTTTTCAGACCGTGAATGTTAACAAATTTTAAATTTAGGAACATTCTAATACGAAACGAAAAGTGAAAAGTTTTGCAATATTATTGGATCTAGCTTTTGTCTGAGATATTTGTATTATTATTGGCTTAATACAAATTGGAGAGTCTTATCCATCTCCACTGATGACGGATTAGCCTAGAAATATAGCGAACTCTTGTCGGTATATGAATAAAGACACTTTTTGAAAGGCTCTGGTTAGAGACACCGGCGAAAACTAGAGCCAATAATATTACAAGAGTATTCACTTTTCGTTGACCGATTAGCCTGTTTCTAAATTTAAAAAAATTTTCAACATTCACGGTCGCAAAAAAGTAAATATTTTAAAGTCTATTATATTTTTTTTAAAATAAAAATAGACAATTTGCGTTGATTTAACTTAAAAAAATTCATGTAATATATTAGGTTTAGATGAGGTTCGTATGGCAAAAATAAAAATAAAAATAATATTTGCAGCACATCGAAATATAAATGTGTAATTTTTCCTTTTTTTAATTTCCATGGGGTATAATTTATACAAAAAATATTGCACATAGAAATACGAATTATTATTATAATTTATTTATATTTGCGTTCAACGACACACAATCCCAGATATTTTATAATTTTATATTCTCAAAGAAAAGAAATACCAACTTTTGTATAAACCACTTTAGACTTGGTTTATTTTTTCTTATATGGTTAACCAAATCCACAATAATAAATAATGACATTTTTAGTGTTTGTGTTTTTTAAGATTTTTTTTTTTTTGTAATTTTAAACCTGAAATTAAACCCGTACATAGGTTGGGGGTTTTTTATAATGGTAAAATTTATGGTACTTTGGGAAAAACTCCTTATATTGTGAAGGAGCAGCTTCTTATAGGTATTTTATAATTCTTTTTCGAAACCTATAGGTTTACAAACGCTATAATTTAAAACCGAAATTTCAAAAGTTTGGAAAAAAAAATATTTTGAATTTATAAAAAAATGGCGGTTCGTTGCTTAGTCTTTTGTTTTGATCCTTTTTGTCAAATTTTTTAAATTCTCTTAGATCAGTGATATTTTAAATTAATTTTCTTTCAATAAATTCATTAAAATATTTCTAAAAAATTCTTAAATTATCAAGAAAAAAATAAAATTTATTTTTATATCAAAGTTATTCTTCCAATAAAAACCATATTTAGACTTGAAAAGGTTAAATATATAAATTTCTATTAATCAATGTAATTAATTAAATAATTAGAAAAATTACGTCAATCGCGTACATATACTATACATACCACAATCCCTAACATATAATTTGATAATAATTATTAATTATTATTTATTTATTTAGATAGATTAGTTGGCGCTCAATCAAGAAAACACATATATTATTATTAAATATAATAAACAGAATTAATGATTGTCTATTAATTAAAAGTCCAATATAATCACTTGATTATCGAACATATTAAACGGGGGTAAATTTTATTATATTTCAGCATGATTAAAAAAAATGATTGCACGGTTGGATCAATGGCGGTATAAGCGAACCATGTATAAGAAAACACTACCATATGAAAAATTAAAATCATAAGTAAATTTTCTTATAAAGTTTTAAAAATGGACGAAAAAAAACTTTAATTTAAAATGGCCAATCAAAGATGTCCGATTAAGATTGCGGCGGAACTTGAAGAATTTTCATAAAAATTCGAACTTAGGCAATGCGATATATTTAACATATATTGTTAAGATTAAGACTATCGACATTTTTCAATGTATCAATAATATCGATTAATCGATTTTTTAATAATATCGATTAAGGGCATGTTTAGAAAAATAAAAAATGTATGTCAAATAAGTTATACACCTATGCAAAATAATTTCTTGTTTCCATTTAAATGGTGAAAAATTCTCTTTATTTAGAAGAAACCTCGTGAGAATTACGATAGGTCGCTGATTTGAATCAGAGGATAAAATTTAAAAAGTGGAAACATGTATTTCGGAATTTTAAAAATTTATTTATTCAAAATAACCATTTGTTGCGAATAGGTCTAAACAATAAATTTTGAATATACTGAAATATATGAATTGAATTGAAATAGAATGGAAATGCTTCTTTATTGAAAATATATTAGTGTTTAGTTAATATCCAAACCAGGATAAGTAATATAAATAATCAAAAAACGTGAGCTCTATGCTGTTGACGTCATGAGTTAAATATAATATTAAATAACTCTGTATATAAACACTGACTCATACAATACCAATATATGATAAGCCGGAGATTAGTATATAATTTTTTGAATCGATAGTAAAGAGAACAAAAATTAAATAATAATTGGAATGTATTAGCATATGGCAATAATAATATAACTTATGATTTATTGACAGTTTATAGTTTTTATATACAAAAAGGTTCGATTGCGTATCCTTGAATTTGTTACAAAACGATCGTTTTTCAATGTGCGATTTATTATATGGCACATGGATACTGTATATAGGGCGATTATATAATTCGGAAATCATATAATTTCTTCAATCTTATGCGGGAAAATTTAATCTAACAATGCAGAAGTTAATTGTATTTAGTTATCGTATCACAAATCATAATCATGGATCATGCATCATGTATTATGGATCATGGATCATATATCATGATGTATGGATAATTAATCATGGATCATGAATCATGGATCATGAATCATGGTCATGATGTATGGATCATGATGTATGGATAATTGATCATGGATCATGATATATGGATAATTAATCATGGATCATGGATCATAGATCATGAATCATGGATCATGATGTATGGATAATTAATCATGGATCATAGATCATGGATCATGGCTAAAAGATCATGATTTATGGATCATAGATCACGAATGATGGATTATGGAATACGAATCATGGATAATAGATCATGATTCATGGATCATAGATCATGGATCACGAATGATGGATCATGGATCTCGAATCACGGATCACCCATTATCGATCAAACCAATGGATTTAAAAGAAAATCTGATCATGACTCATGGATCATGGATCATAAGTTATGGATCATGGATCATGAATCATGGATCATAAGTCATGAATCATAGATAATAGATAATGATTCATGGATCACAAATGATGACCCATTATTGATCAAAACAAATGATTTAAAAGAAAATCTGATCTTGGATAATGGATCATGGATCATAGATTATATAATATCATAGACCATATATCATGGATCATGATGTGTGGATAATTAATCATGGATTATGGATCATAGATAATGGATCATGGATAATGGATCATGGATAATGGATCATGATTCATGGATTATGGATCATGATTCATTGATCATAGATCATGGATCTTGAATCATGGATCATGGATCACGAATCACGGATCACCCATTATCGATCAAACCAATTGATTTAAAAGAAAATCTTATTTGAGTGATATAATAGTTGATTCGATCTGTCTGAAACTGAAACTTTCGCATTTGAAGCTCAAGATTAAACTTAAAGAAGGACTGTCCTGTCAACTCCTAAAAATATTCAAAGAGTGCAAAAATCTGCTAAATATTCTGTTTTAAAAATGGAATTTGCGTTATTGCGTTAGTAATTAGAAATTTAAGGTGTAAATAGAATAAAACAGTAGACTGACAAGTCTTTCTGTCTTATACGACACGCTGAAATTAATTCCGAACAAAAAAACACAAAAAAACTATTATGGGTGAGCAAACATCATTTAAAGTTTGAGTTTCTTTTGGATTTTTCAATTTTTTTTTAATATTTCTCAGAAAATTCATTATGCGCACTGATGGTGCTGATTCAGCAATATTATATTAAAATAAACAAAACGAACTGAAAAAAACCAAACACAAATTTACAACTTATATTATAATAGTGTTGTTAATGTGAAATATGCAAATTTCGTTGTGTATTGTTGCAAATTTAATTTAATTTTTTGTTGTTGGTTGAAATTTAATATTATATTTTATTTTATTTGCTATAGCTATATAGAGGACACCCTGTGCATTTACTTGCACAGAACAATTAACATATTTTAAATGATTTAAATTTTATGAAATGTGGTGAATTTGATCAAAATTGGATCGAAATCTCATTAAACTACCTGAAATTTGAAAAAAAATACATAAATTTAATCAAAACTTCATCAAATCTCTTGAAATATTTTAAAAAATTGATCGAAATAGCATCAACTTTAAAATGTCGTTATAAAAGTACTTAAACTTGATCAATCAATTTCAACAAGTCTTTGCAAATTTCATGGAATGTTTTTAATTTTAAGTACTTAAATTTGATAAAAAAAATCCAAATTTGATTATGATTTCAATAACTCTACTACAATTCTATAAAAATATCATCAAGCCATTTAATAGTACGGGTTCCATATGGCCCAAAAAAAGAAAAAATGAACCAAGTCGAAAACAATAAAAAAATGTTTAGGCAAATTCAAGATGGCGCCTTAATTCAAGATGGCGTCAAAACACAAAACATTTAAATATTTATAATAACTCCTTTGTATTAACGACAAATTAAAAAAATTTCTTTTGTTTAGTTAACATGACATTTTATGATTTTTGTTTTTAAAATGTGACGTTGAAAGCAATTATTCAAGATGGCGTATTTTCAGTTTTGTAAACAGGGGTCAGTTTAGCCCTTTATAGACATGGTCGACGATAGGCACGAAAAAAAGTGTTGATGCAGGATTAAAGTATTTTTAGTGCTTTTTCGAAAAAAGTTGTCGGCCGAATAGATTTGTCATATCTTCTGATAAAAATTCAAGATGGCGTCTTTTTTAGCAAATATCTATTAATACCTCGGAAACCAAATGTTTTATAGAAAAACTTTGAATGCAAGAGTTATAGGAAATAACAAGTTACATGTTTTTTCGTCGTTGTTTTGACGCCATCTTAAATTACGGCGCCATCTTGAATTTTCCAAAACACTTTTTTATTGATTTTGTATATACCATACTAAATTTCTGAATACATGGCACTCACAGCGCATTGGGAGCCATATGGAACCCTACTATTAAAGTATCTGGTAAAATTTCTAAAAATGGTTTGATAATAATTGATTCGATTGGGGCTTAACATTAAAATGTTCTAAAATTCTAAAAAAAGGAAATTTATTATAAACTTATTTCTAAATTAAATTCTAATTCATAAATCTTGGTAATTATGACTATATATGACTTCTGTTTTATGAATTAAAAATAACACAAAAAAAGTCTCCATCATTACAACCCAAATAATAAAATAAATCTAATTAAAATTAAAAACGCATTTAATATATCCGTTTAACGTCAGTTTATTTCTTCTCAAAATATATTATATTATTATATATGGCAAATCCAAGCAATATTGTTGAGTCTTTTCTCTTCTTTTGGTATTTTAGCAGATGTTTGAAATTGTGTTTTTTTTCTGTATGTTTTCTTTTTAAAAATAGAATTCGAACATGTGCCTTTATTTATTATACAAAAAAATGCGTCGAAAGGAAAATTCAAAACACAAAAACTTTGTATATGGCATGGCAGATGCAGACGCATTTTATTATAAATAATAAATTGAAAATAATACAAATTATATCATCGCATATATTTCATATATTAAATTAAATTTTATGGATTTTTGCGGCCAGACGGAATCAAGTCAGGTTTCATCATTATATTGTCTGTTACGGAGCATGTCCTAGCACCGAAAGTGCCTGGCATCGAATTTCCTTGAATCGAATTTCCTTGCACCGAATTGCCTAGCATCGAATTTCCTTGCACCAAAAGTGCCTAGCATCGAATAGCCTAGCACCGAAAGTGCCTAGCATCGAATTGCCTAGCGTCGAAAGTGCCTAGCACATAATTGCCAAGCACCGAAAGTGCCAAGTGTCGAAAAATACATAGTCTTTTTCATGTATATTTATAACTATATTTATATACCGTATAACTATAATTTATCTTTCTAAAAAATATATGAAAAAGACTATGTCATTTTGACGCTGGACACTTACGGTGTTAGACACTTCGATGCTAGGCACTTTCGGTACTAGGCAATTAAGTGCTAGGAACTTTCAATGCTGGACACTTTCGGTGCTAGGCACTTTCGATGCTAGACACTTTTGGTGCTTGGCACTTTCAGTGATTGGTACTTTCAGTGCAAGGCAATTCGGTGCAAGGAAATTCGGTGCTAGGCATTTTGATGCTAGGCAATTCGATGCTAGGCAATTCGGTGCTAGGCACTTTCAGTGCTAGGCACCTAAGGTGTATTTAAAATAGCAAGTTATGAAAAAAAATATAGTTTACTTTTTGATGTTCATTCGAAATACAAGAATATTTTATTCCATTTCCATCCAACTTAACTATATGCTACTATATAATTTCTATATTTGTATGGGAAACCTACACAATTGCAAATATTTTTTTTCTTTAATTTAAATGTATTTCTCTGCTATAGGTATAATATCTATACAAAATCTTGCAGAATAAAAAAAAAATAAACAACAAATTATAATATTTATATACAACAAGTAAGTTTAGTTATTCACAAATACAGACAATAAATTTATGACTTGTTTTTGTGAGCGAGGATCGAGTTTATTTTTTCTTATTTATATATTTACCTGCGCGATTCAGTGCCATTAAAGATAATATCATTTAAATATACTGCACAAGGTTTTGCCAATAACTCTTAAATTTGTTTCATACTTTGGGTGATTTTACTGAAATTTTCAAAAACCCTCACAGAGTAGTAGGGTAAACGGGGGTATCATCAACCACCTAATATTTCAACTTTATATATTAAGACCGCCACCAATAATCCAATATTTTTTATTAATTATTCTGTAAAATGTCTTCAGCGATCATGAATATTAAAAAAAAACTTCCTTGTTCGGTTTTGGAAATAATTTTATTGAAGCACTGTTCACTGCGGTCAGGAACCAACCTAATATTTAGTATAATATCTTCTCTCGAGCATTAATATCAAAAAGAAGTATCTGGACTTATTAGTTTTTTTAACAATCTTATCTATCTTGCTCAGAAACCAATCTATATTAATCCGAAAAATAACTTCTGTCGTTTATCATAGTAAATAAGAACTTTCTGACTTATTCGGTTCTGAAAATCAATAATATTAAAAAAGAACTTAGGTTCGGAAAATATTCTTTTGGGGGTAACGGGAACAAACCTTTCGGTAAATAAGTAAATAAACACATTCCGATAACCTTTCTTCGATACGATTTCTCCCGAAATCTAATTAAAAAAGAACTTCCGCACTTGTTCGTTTCTCAAAATAATCTTATGAGCAAAAAAAAATTTGGACCGTAATAACTCACACACATCTATATCAGTCCAAATTCGTTCCAGTGCTCATGTTGTTGTGACCATTTACAAGAAAATTGTATGTAAGCCACACCTCTTCTTTGATCTAGAGACCTCAAATGTAATTCAAGAGACATAGGACTACTAAAAACTCATCTCCACTAAAGTTTTCCCAAAACCACTACTCATTTTAAATAATTATGGCCGATGATTAAATTTTAATGCGGCCGATGATACCCCAGTTTACCCTACATAGGCCGTTCGATAATAGGCTTGACTTCGAATGTTTTTTATGAGTTTGTGTATGTAAAATTATAAATTTAACTCGAAATATTTGTTTTTTTTAAATATAATAAATCAAATTAAAAATGTATGGTTCTAGATTAATTGTGTATTGATGCTGATCAAAATCTAATCTATACAAAGTCATTGCAAATCGCAAAATTTATCGCCAAATTGTCGACCATCACATCTCAAACAAAATTTGACTCTACAATGAAATCAAATTAGGAAAATAAAATCGTATGTCAAATTTTCAAAAGCTGATATTATACTGTGATGCTGATGACGTTAGTGTACATAATATACAGAAATATGATTATAAAGGCAAGGATATATAGCTGCATTTTTAATTTGATTTAATATATTAAAAACAAATATGTCGAGTTACATTTGTAATTTTACATAAATAGGATTTATTAAAAAAAATTAAATTATGAGTTGCATTTGTGTTATTTCTCATCAAAAACATTCGATTATTGCATACAGCCGATAAGAAAACATTGAAATGTCGTCATAAACATTCTTCAGAGAGATTTAAAAGAATAATTAGTCAATTAAAATAATTGTCCTCTACAAATTATCTCTCAAGTCTGTCTAAGGAATTATAGAAAAAATTGTCAATTTACGCAGAATTTTTTAGGCATAAATTTGTATTTATTGAAAATTAACTCATTTTCACTTTTAAAAGATTTTAATTTTTTTTTCAAATTTAAATTATTTTTTTTCTAACAAGTTTTAGAAGATTTAATAAAAATAGAGGATCTCCTCTGAACACCTTTGTTCGGAGAGTTTATAGTCTATCATTTACACTTCGGCCCCCAGACAGGCACAAATATTTGCCCCTTCGAAGTCATCCTTTAACCCCCCCCCCTGGAGGTTAAATGGAGGACAATGGACTGAAATAATTAGGACTAAAATTGTAACTCTCTTCCTTTCATTTGAATCCACACCACCCATTTAAATATTTATTTTTGATATTTTTCATACAAACGGTAAGGCGGCTCCCCCATTTTAAAAGGGCGGTTATGCTCCCCCTTATGTTAACACTTCAAAATTTTCCATTTTACCCATTCTTCCATTTTGTATATAGGTTAGGCATCAAAATATTGCATTTTAAAACTTTTGGGGCATGTTTGGAGGATGTTTCGCCCAAAAACAATAGTCAGCTTGGAGCAATATGGTCAGCGTCACGGCTCTGTTCAAGAGGTTATGGTTTCGAAATCGGTCAAAGATCGGAAAATTATTAACAGCTGGGCTGTCACTTTTCAATCGCAGGTGTTTATTAAAAAAACGATGTCAGTGGTTCAGATGTCTAGATAAGGGTTCCTCATATAGTGTAAAACCCACCCCACTGATCACCAACAATATGACATAAGTGCAAGTTACTGACAACACTCAACCTTGTGATCTTTGATATGGTCGTCAATGAAAACCATATAGTATCAGAAACAAAAAGGGGAAATGGTCCTTTACTGCAATGCGATGGAGCAGCATTCATCGTCACCATTAATCCAATATTTTTTAATTAATCTGTAAAATGTCTTCAGCGATCATGAATATTAAAAAAACTTCCTTGTTAGGTTCTGGAAATAATTTTATTGATGCAAATGACACGATGATGATGATTGACTTGATTGGCAAGAAATAATGCCCCGCAGTTTATAAAATATAATGACAAATTACATGTGGAATAATGGATTTCTTTTGTTTAATTTTTTCAAATCTCATTAGGTAAAATTACCTTAACTACAAATAACTGTAAAATATATGAGATAGTCAAATATATTTAAATATAATATGAAGTGGAAACATCTACGACTTATATACCAACGTTATTAAATTTTAATAAGTTTTTAATGTTGTTTTGTTGTACCCAACATATAAATATATTATGTAGATTCCAAATATTTTATCTTTTTCAAAAATAAATTACAGAAAAACATTTTGAATTATTTTGTAATTTATTAGATATGCTGCATTTATAGTGCAGTGTTAAATTGAATTATTAAAAAGGAATATATGAACACGGATAGAAAAAATCAAGAAAATAAATCTTATAAAATCAACCAAATATGTAGAATTTCGATTTAATACATTTAGTTAGGTTTTATTGTCTTCTTGAATTTGGAATATAGTTTAGTTGCCTCATAACTTAATAGAATATATAAAACAAATCAAATTATTCAAATTATATTATGGTTGTAGAGCTGATGTAAAGTATTCATAACCATCAATTATTTTATATTTATGCCGATGAAGCTAGTGCGTACATATATGCAGAAATATGATTATAAAGGCAAAGTTCTCTCCGTGTATAAAAATAAGAGGTTCTATTACAACGTTATTATCGCATCCAATTTTTTTTTATGACAAACCTACGTTCATGCAGAGTTAATTCACCTAGAAATTATATATATAGAAAATTTTAAAAAACACCCATCTGATCACATCATGATCATCTTACTCCCACAAATTATTATTATTATTATTCTATAACTCACATGACAACAAGTTTAAATACGATAAAGAATTAAATTTATTTTTATATTTATAAACTTGAAACACGAGTCTAATCTTTTTATAATTATTGTCTATTCAGCCGCATGTTCAGTTACAATTTTATATAAGTTTTAAGAAATTTATTGACACCATATAAACTAATTATATAAAAAATTTAACTTGTTTTTTATTGTGGTTATGATCTTCAAAATAAAAAAAAATAAAATCTCTAATTTTATCTCATCTAAATAAGATAATTTTATGATGTTTATGATAAGAGATATGAACAATGTACCTAAATATATTTAAGAGACAAAACAATATTAGATCCGATAACGCTGGATCGTTAAATTTTAATTATATGTACAGAATGTTAAACTATTTTTTTTATATGACGTCTACTTTATTGTGATGGCGTAGAGCATTTATAAAAAACAAAGATTTGCGAAAATCTTTATACAATTTGCAGATATTTTTATCTACTTCTAATCAAATATATATACACGGAGAGAAGAGCTTTCATTTGAGCCTAATAAATCAAAATACTAGAAATATTAAGTATACAATTTTAAATATTAGTATTATATACTTGATCTTGGTAAAATGAAAAAAATACTAGATATTAGAAACGGTTTCTAATACTAAGTATAAAGTTCTTAATAATTTTTAGAAATAAAAAGTAGATTTTAGTATTGAGTACTAAAAATTTCCAAATATAAACGAAGAAAATTTAGGTATAATATACTAAAATTTAGTAAAGTATACTAAAATCAAGTATTGTATACAAAAACTTAATATCGTTCACTCAAATTTATTGTATAAAAGTAAATTTATAAATAAAGCAAATATTTGCTTATTTTTTAGAAAATCAAAAGTTAAAAATTTTAGAATTTAATACTAGATTTTAGTTTTTATTACTAGAAAATGCTAAATATTTCCAATTTTTTTTATAGTATTGCATACTAAAATTTAGTATATTAAGTCAATATAAAAGCTTCCGTGAATCAAGCAAATTAAAAGTAGACGCAAAACCGATAGCAAATATACTAGATCCTAGTATAATAAGTCTGATTTTTTCTCGCCGTGTACTATCTATACACGTAAATTTGAATATTAAGTTTGATTTCATATATATATATAATTGGTAAATTTTCAATTTGTAAAAATAATTTCATAAATAAACTTTTTTGTTATCTGTATTTTATTTGCAGTTTCAAGATACGATTTAATATCAATGTGCTTAGATTTTGGAGATACTTCCCGAAGAAAAATTTCTCTTTATTA
>JANSTW010050634.1:0-12670 GCA_027564275.1 Diadocidia ferruginosa
CGATGTTTATAGACTAAATGGTTAGTTCAATCTTAATGTATACATTCATCGTGGTATAAAAAAATAAGAATTGCAAAACCCCCCCCATGGAACATTTCTAGATACGCCACTGCATACCGTACCGACTGAATTCAGTTTATATTGAAAACTATTGATCCAAATAACAATTTATTAATAATTTGCAGTCATGGAACGTGGATATATTTTTTGTAGTTGTTGTTGTTGCTAACAATATTTTATTTTTTTGTATAAGTGTAGGGGAATTTTGCAATTGAGGTTTATCTCGTTTTAGTTGTTGTTGTTTAAAATAAGGTTCATCGACAGTTGCTTTTCAGAACTTTTTTTTGCTATAGCGTGTTTTATTCAATCAAAAATAAGACTAAATTAAAAAAGTTCAAATTTCATGATTTTTTTATATCTAATAAAGTCATGGATTTTTTTGTTGAAAAATGATATGATCTTACTTACAATATCATTGATCATTTCAATTTATAAGGAAAGAAGTATAAAATCTTAAAAAATATCATATATTTACAGAAGTCACGAAAGAAGATCAAAATAGAAACATTATACATTAAGACAAACATGTTTAATTCTTGAAATTTATTTAATGCAAATAAAAACTAATTTTAAAGGATGTTCTTAGAATTATTATTTTTTTTAATCAAACGGAAGGCATATGAAGTATGAACGTTATGGATACTGAGCTTGAGCTTGCATAAAGAGGTTATATGGAAATCATATTTAGTCAAAATTCTGTAGAATTTTGACTCATAAAACCGAGAAGCTAAACAATTTTTCGGATTCTTGAAATATATCTTTAGAAGTCATGTATCGAATCATATTTGGAAAATGTCAAAGATCTAGTTTTTGTTAAATGAAAAAGGTGTAAAAATGTCTTGGTGGTTTTCCTTATAAGCCACGTGTCATATAAAAAAATAAAGAAATTCCAAAAAGTAATAAAAAAAATTAACAGGCTTGTAGAAGAATACGCGTTTCGTTAACTTTTATAGTCTCGGATCACATTAGTAAACTTTTTCGTTAAATTGCAGTACAATATATCAGCTAAACTATACATTGTGGGTCATTGTTATTTGTTAAATTTTACGTCGTCCAAGAATACGAAATTCTTTTAAATTTCACTCTACAGTCAATCTTGTTGTGTGAACTTAACTTTCGGAGTAATATGTACATTGTCCATACCTGTTCGACTTTATCGTTCCATCAACTTTTGAAAAGTCATCCAGATTTACGAGTGTCTTCAGTATTTCTTTATTTAACACATGTCGCATGTATTCACTTGACAGCTTAAAAAGTAAGCATACTTAAAAACTTTAGATATATTCACAGCTAACTATAGCCTTAACAAGAGATGGTCAGCAAAAGAAAATCTTTTATCTTGGATCGGATCATTGATTGGTCATATCAATGATTGAGTATCGCTGAGCAAATTACACAGGTTATTTATTGGAAGATGATAGAAATTTTTTACGGCCAACTCTTTATGTATACTTCAAATTCACGTTTATCATCTTTTTTAATATTTTCTCGGTCTTTTCTATTTTAAGAACTTTGGAAATATCCGTAAACTGTTGCAGTCATTATCATTATCGTGTCTTTACTCTTTACTCCAAAGCGAGGCACTATAAGAACCATTTTTTATTACTATGGTTTTGATTGATGACTATTATCAATGGTTTAGTATTGCTAAGCAACTTACACAGGTTATTTATTTGATGATAATGGAATTTTTTTACAACCAACTCACAGGTCATTTTTTTGTGATTACACCATACAAGAAACCCAACCTGTTGGTGTCACATAGGTTGAACTAACTTGCATATGGAACTTCCATACTGATTAAGTTATTGTTGCATTACTCAGATTTTTGGCGCGTTTTTTAGTTCTTGCCTTTCAATGATTCTAATTATATTAAAATAACTTCGAGTAATCGATATCTTCAGTTCTTATTATTTTCTGCGAAATAAACCCCATTCACTGCGGTTTTTTGTATTTAGTCTTCTATTTCAATATAAATGTATTGATGTTGAGACGGCTGTTGTTGTTTTTTTATATAACATGCAATATGTTAAGCTGGAGCCACATTACTCAGTAGTACTGTTAAACGTGCAACAAGTTCTATTTAATTTTTTTCACCGTCAAATGCTAATTTAAAAAAAAAATGTCTATATTCACACAAAACTGTGCAGTGATGAATAATTTTAAGTGTTTTTTGTACACTTGGAAAATGTATAACAAACGTATATAGTTAGATGTTCTTGAATCGTATATACATAAAGTATATAAAAATAACCCGTATTTCATTCTATATGATATAAGAGGAAAAATCTCTTCAATTCACAGTTGTATGACTTTTTTCGTGTATTATAGTAAATTTATTGGAGGGTTGTATTTAATAGAAAATGTATATATATAATACATTGCAGGAATTATATTAATTGTAAAAGCCGAAGGGTTTGAAATTGCGTAACATATATTATATATAATAATATTGGTTTTTTTGATATCAGGTATACAAATGCCACAAGTTGAGAGTAATGAGCATGATTTATAAAGTTGCTGCCAATTAATATTGATATTTTTCATGTTATTTTGTGTACTAAAAAATCTTGATCCATTTATTATATGCATAGCTGATTTATTCAGTAAATAAAATTCCACAAAAAAATCCAATAGCCTTGCTGTTGTTGATTAACTATAATGTGCAAAACAGCTTTTTACCATAAGTATATATACAATATATTTACAAATCAATCAATATTAATTTACAAAAAACCTGTTTACAATTCAATTTAACATAATTTTGAGAAACATTGTCAAAATGTTTCCCTTCTTATGCATACTTAATGATAAACATAAATAATTACTTACAATTTATAGTTGGTATATGAAATTGGCTTACAAAATATGTTTAAGTTTACCCTTCTTATAATACAACTCACAATTATACTTAAGTTTACTTAAATCTATACTTATATAATATTAAAAAAATGTGTATACAATATTATCTTATAAACTAAATAAACATTATACATACCTAAATATGGAAATAATCAAAAAAATACAAAAATCCAATGCTACAGCATTTTACTATGTGAAATAAACAGCAACGAATAACAACAACAACACTGTACACAACACACACTTTAATATTCCGTACAACAACAAAAAAGTTGTTCACTATTTACAAAAAAATCTAACGACATACGACCGAGACAGTCGGATTTTCTCGTTTCCTTTTATTTGTTTTGTTTTTAGTTCAGTAAAATGTCGAAATTTGTAAATTTCCGTTTGCTTTTACTGCTGCTGCTGTTGCTGCTTCAACCCCTGTGTTATTCAACTTATTAAAAAACATTTTTTGTTTGCTTGCTTCGATGTCTGTTTTTGACTGCAAAATATAAATGTTGCAACACCAACACAAACAAATATTTCTCTCCCATTCACATGTGTTGGTAAGTAGCCGATGTCTGTGCACAAAATGTTCAAAGAAGTTTGTTTAAAAACAAAATCCGACACGCACACAATCACAAAAAATCTGAAGCATATAAGTAATTTTTTTTCTGTCTATATACAATGTCCCGCTTTTTATTTTATGCTTATATACTACATTAACGAGGTTCGTATAAATTATAATTTTGTTGGTTAATTCTAATTATAATTTGCTAATTATCCAATTTTTAACCATAATTTTTATTAATTTAATATTCACTATTGTTACTATTTTAAAGTTATAAATAATTAAAATCTATTTGTTTTATCAGTTATATATTATGCGAACGAACAAAATACACGTTTACACAAAACGAAAGTTTAAAATCAACTGCTGAAAATTTCTTTCCTTTTAGTTTGTTGAGACACAGCTGTGTCAGAGTACTCTAGAAAAAAAAACATTGATAATACCCCCACTTACATAAAATACGCACTCAATCCTATACCGAATTGCAACTTTCTTTCTCTCATCAACACCGATTCCGAATGGGCATCTCTGTCATACACAATTATATTTATACATATATGCGTTGTTCTTTCAATCATTCGTTCGTATATAGAAAACTAGTTTTTTTATTGTTAAAAAGTATATAAAATTGTAGGTATATAGATAGCCGTGCTCTTTTTTTCCAATGCATTTTTATATATCGTTTCTATTTATAGAATGTTTTTCTAATTTTTTTTCTGACTTAATTCGGTTATTAATTATATATAGTGAAAAGATTTTTTTGTTACAAAATAAAATATAAACAAGGGTATTCGAGTGAAAAAACGAAAAAATTTATGGATTAGCAACTCTCTGTTTTATATAGAAAGAAGTCTACCAGCTTCAGGCATGTTATGGCAATATATTTTATTTGTAGGGTATCATAATTTTGTCCTGTATTCTAAAGCATGAATGTATAGGGATCACTATACTTTTGCAGCTAATCATTGCATTGAGTTTTTACAGGTATATAGCTTTCATCATCATCATCGTGTCCTTTACTCCAAAGCAAGGGAGCATTGGAACCATTTTTTTTTCTAATATCATGGTTTTCATTGACGTCCATATCAAAGATTGAGTATTATATTTAAGTTTTTACGCAATATAAGAAACCTTATACATTGGTATCATATAATTGAAACAATGGATTTAAGTGATTTCTGAACCACTATAATCGCTTCGATTGAAAGGTGATAGATATATACTATACTATACTATATAGTTGTCTTTATCATCATCGTGTCCTTTACTTCAAAGCGAGGGAGCATAGGGACCATTTTACTCTTTTCTTATCTGATACCATGGTTTTCATTGACGACTATATCAAAGGTGGTAGCAACTCACGCTAATTGTCTTTTCTAGATTTTAATATAAAGTCAATTACAAATAAAGTCAAGTTTATTAGGCAAAAAGTTATTAACGATTTTAATCTAAAATTATTTATTATTTGAGGTTATGTACAGTTTGATGTCATTTCGCTAATATATAGTGAATTATCCGTTCAAAACTGCAGTAAAAGCATTACGTTTCCCTTATATATGCCTACGACTGCTCAAAAACATCTAATCCATGGATTTATTTATTTACATTGAAAATGCCATGGTACTGTCGTATCGTCTTTCAAAGCAGCAATTTAATTCTAAAACATTTGCCTACCCAACTAAATAATATTAAAATATAATATATACAGGGACTGTTGTATTATACTACATATTAATACATCAGCTATATGCTTAACATTTATAAGAAATTTTGTACATAATATAATTCATATAATACGGTTATATACTTCAAAAACTGAATAAATATGAACGAAGCCGTGCTGCATGAATAGAGAAAAGCGAGAATAATAATGTAAATATACCAAGGGAACAGCTGTACATAAAGTACAATATACTCATTTATATAAACATCATATAATATATATTTTTAGAGCCAAGTATATAAGTATCTATACAATATAATTTTCTCTATACTTGGCTCAATTCTCTTCCACACGCATATTTACCTTATGTACATAATGTGAAACTTTTTCATTCTATATTATCACGTATAGAGAGCTTCCATATATAGACCCGTGTCTAAATTGTATTGTATAAAATCCAAAATTAAATTCGTTTCTGTTTGAAAACTTGATGTTGAAACAGATTTATCCACATTACCCTCAATACACATACAAACATATTATAACGATATATCAACATTTCTATATATTTTAACGGCGGGATTTGGGGACTCGGGAACATAGTGTGTTTATAAAACTGGGTATACGCTTTGAGTTTGCTTTGAGCAAGCAGCATTTTTTTTTGTACATAATACCTAGTAAATAACGCGCTGACATTTTTACATTATGTACAAAATTTAATCATATACACATAATGTTATATATTATTATAAAGATATAACAATAATATGTTTATATAGTTACTCCGAGCAAACTTTGTCTGTTAAAGAATATGGTAGAATATTATATAAAATAAGTAGGAAAACAAATATCTAAGCTTGTTTTTTTTAGATAAAATAGGTGCGTCATATATTATATACATTATCGTTATTTTATATAAATTATTCCGAATAGACCACCCAATCGGGATTATATTAATAAATTAAAGGTTTAATGTGATACTGATGAAAGAAGCATAATGCACAACTCACGAAATTTTTAGATAATAATGGACCATAGAGAAATCAATAGCAATAATGTTTAATACCTTATGTAGTAGTTTCAATATTGACAGACATTGAAAACTTAAGAATATTCGGATGAAGTTATTACTGTCTGCTTTTTATACGCGGAACACAACCCAAGTCTCATCTACATTTGTTAAAATATATGTATAGTGGTTCGAAGGTCACCTGGTCCTCCTAAAGTTAAAAAAAACCGCCTTCTGATCACACAAATTATCAGTGAGTGTAGCTGATAACACTCCACCTTTGATATGATTTTCAATAAAAAACCATGTATTAGATAGAAAAAAGAGTAAAATTGCCCCTATGCTTCCACGAATTGGAGTAAAGGTAATTATGATAATAATGATCCATGGACAAACTTATTGTTTGTGTAAACACGCGAACTGTTACTCTTGAAGTTTTTGTGACGTTCGTAGTCAGAACAAACAAACCCAAAAACAACTTTCTATTTTCCGGAAAAATGTTCTAGAACATTTTTCTGCGTCTGCACTAGCTTTACAAATCCGTATACTACAGCTGCAATGTACATTACCATTAGTGACCACAAGTATTTTTGCTGTTCGATTCAATCGTATTTAAACGCTTAACCAAAGACTTATCAACCGACGCTGATTTTATATTATCGTAATCATCATCAGCTTCACCGGATAAATTACGCAACAGCTGTTGGTGATGGCATCGGCCATCGTACGAAAATCTCAAGTTCCAAATCGTGATTGTTGATCTCAGACTATTTTTAACTTCATCCGTTTTACCTCAGTCTCATGGATCATATAAATTTATACATAGTTCGCTACTCTTCAGTGTTTTTATTAATCTTCTATTCGTTATTAGTTTTTGCAATGTTCATTTATTTGCAGACGATGTAGAAATAAATGCCCATACTTTTCGAAGCTATTCAGCAAGATTCGTTGATGCTTTCTATTAGTTAAAGGGCATTCAATAACTGTTTATCTTTATATGCTGGTAAGTCTTAGGCAAGACTTTTTAACAAACATTTAAATATAACAAAATCTCTGACATATACATCTTCCATTACACTGAAAGGTGTTAGTTATATTAGCATATTTTAAGAAAGTCACTAATCTTGGATCATGTGTGACATCTTAACTGATATAAGCACATTGAACCATATCCGACAAAGTATTTTCTATTTTGTGCTCGTTTGAGATTAATAGCCATCCTTTCTCAATCTCTTGCCAATTGCCTTATAAATAGAACGTTTCAATCTTGTTATAGATTTTCTTTTGGTAATAAAAGGTATCATAGTGTTACATTATATCTTAACAAACTCTATAACTGTAATATTCTTAAATATTTTGAATTTCGGATTATCATTTTTATTCGTAAAGTTTTAAATTCGATAAGATCAAATTACACATTAGATAAACTTAATTTTGGATCCCTGATAGGCTTTTTTCGGCGTCAGCGTGACATTAGAAGAAAAAAAATCAGCGCTGCTGATTCATTTTTTCAACGGCAGGTACGCTTTTCTTTAATCCGGCGTTGCAAACATGTTTTAATTTAATAACAAATTTAGATAGATTTGAAATGCTCTCAATGCTATCAACGGCCATTAAATTATGTAGGCCGTGATCTAAATATAAATGGTTTGACTAATAATAATTGGTAATAGCTTTCACCATAATATTTGACCCTCTGTCAGTCCCAACGTTAAATCTTAGAGAATTTATTTCAAAATAAGTAAAAACTGAAAACAAATTTTAATTTTTAATAATTTAAAGTCAAATTCTATGATGTGTAAAAGGCATTTACGATAACCGTCGGTGTTTATCGGTCCATAAATCGAAAGTCAAAACAAATAATTTACCAAATTAATTATTGGATTGCGTTGGATAAAATTAATGTTGATGATTAGTCGGATATACAAAATAAAATTAAAATAATTTTTTTTAATTTTTTACAATTAAATTATCATGTATTCACGACGTTTCGATGTCAATTAGTTATCATCTTCAGGTGAGAACATTACAAATTAATTATTAATTATTAAAAAAAAATCTTGATACATATTATCCAAATTTAATGCGTGTTGCTGAATATTAAAACATGTTCTTATTTCAACTGCCTCCTTCATTTTTCGTTTAAAATTATGTGTTTCCTTGTTTTTAGTTTAAAATCCCAATTTATTGAACGATTATGAGCAACTAAAGCACTATGTTGATTATTTTATTTTGTTATATGATACAGATAGTTGTTCTTTCTATTTTTTATATATTGTTTAGTTCTTCCGATATAAATTACTTCACAATTTCCATTTTTAATGTGTTTGAGCGTTTAACTTCCATAACTCTATAAAAGTAGTAGCAAACGCTTTAATTGATCAATTGCAAAATTGCTATTCGGCCGTTAGTTTACCGTTTTATCAATTTTATTTTAATATTTAATGTCTACATGCAATTAGCTTTCATAACTTCATTACCATAGTGATCTTAGGCATAATGCCAAAAAAAAAATAAGATTCGACCGATACTGTAAAACCTATACGAAAAGTTCAATCAAATTAGTATTTTCTCGATTTATAAAATATGCTGCAGGCTATTTCTAAAATTTATTACTGTATTCAGCAGCTCTAGTTTCTTTTTCTACCGAAACACATCTTTTTTTCAACTACTTAGAATAAGTTAGCTTTGAATTAGTCCGATTGTCAACTGTCACATATATAAATATTTTTTTTATTAACTGTTATAGAACGATGTTCCTACTTGGTAGCTGTTCCCGCGTCTCAATAGACACCACTTGTATAAGGTAATCAAAATTAGCATAGCAGTATTATTCGCCATTACCGATTTTATTAAAACAACAAAAATAATAATAATAATTTTAATTTATTCAAAATATCTTAAAACAAATACATTACAGCTTATTATAGTATAAGATTTTAAATTTAATATTTATTTTTAATTAAGTGCTTTAAAAAAAAATTATATGACAACAAGATAGAAAATTAAAATAAACAAATAAAAAAGAATTAGCTTGACAATAATTTATATTTAATATTTGAAATAAAAGAAAAAGTTTAAAGGTCGTGAACATGACAATATGAAAATTTTCTTAAAGTTACGATCTACTTCTATATCCTTCTGGTCTGCTTATCTGGTCACATTTTCGAATTGAATGCTAAATCATTTTTAATTTCAGTATTTTATTAGTTGTTACTCCAGAATATTTTTTCCATTTTTTTTTTGTTTTTTATATTTTTTTTTCGTTTTTTTTTTTTTTTTTTTTTTTTTTTTTTTTTTTTTTTTGTTTTTTTTTAGTTGTTACTCCAGTTTTTTTTTTCTTTTTTTTTTTGTTTTTTTTTTTTTTTTATTTTTTTTTTTAGTTTTTTTTTTTTTTTTTTCTCGTTTTTTTTCATTTTGTTGTTGTTTTTTATGTGTTTTTTTTTTACATTTGGCTCTCTTTAAAGATGTTCCGGGAATGCGGTTGGTGATAATTGAGTATCCTTCAGATTCATCTTCTCTATGAAATAAGAACAAAATACTAAAAATTAATTAACTGAACTTGATGTTTGAAAGATACCATACATAATATGAAATATTTTAAAAATCATGCTGATAAATTATTGAAAAAAGATAAAAAATATTTATTGTTATTATATTGCAAAATTTCGTCTACAAATCCTTAAATTATTCACGTTTCTACACCAGTTTAAAAAACTCTCTAAACATGATCATCACAAAAAGCATAACCAGTAGAACTACTGGTAATGGAATATTTCTTATTAAATTTAAAAAAAAAATCTCATAAAACTTTGTTTCTTATTTATTTTTGTATATAAATTGT
The DNA here is from genome assembly GCA_027564275.1 of Diadocidia ferruginosa. Taxonomy (NCBI): domain Eukaryota; kingdom Metazoa; phylum Arthropoda; class Insecta; order Diptera; family Diadocidiidae; genus Diadocidia; species Diadocidia ferruginosa. Next base: position 9,995 of record JANSTW010050634.1, read on the forward strand.
ATTTACACATGATTATATGGCATCGCGACTTATAAGGCTGAAAATAACAAGCATTTTTAAAGTATAAAATATATTATCGTAAGCATGGTATCGCGCATATAATATGGAAAAACTTGTTTCAAAGAACCGAGATAGAGCGCGGGCTTCGCATATACATGTATATTATTGAGTAGAAGACGTAACGAGATAATAATATCATGTTATTGGTATAAAAAGGTAAATTTATAGTCAATTTGAAAAGACGAGATATATCTTATAAGGAAGCCAAACATTTAACGAAAACATAAATAACAAAATATATATATGAGAAATGTCTGACATAAAGTTTAATAAATATTATAATAGCTTCGTCTTTTTATAATATTTTATGAACTTATCTATTGCGTTGGATTGGGATTTTATGAACTGAACCATTTAAAATTAAGTGGGCGTACGTTTATATAGATAGAATGTGCATCATTATAAAGTATAATAATTATTTTGAATTTTATCAATTGCATCTTTAGTTCTTTATTCAAATAAAATAAAATAAACGAAATATTAATGCGGTTTTGAGTAATCGTGGAAATATATAACAACATATCAGAGATAATTGCCCATAACTTTGGTGAACTTTTTTATCAAAAAAGTCATCAAATCCTCAGCGTTTTCAGTATAAACAATATTCAGGCTCATTTACATTGGTTTATTTTTAGAGACAAGATGGAAGTTATGTGACTTCCTTTCTTAAAAATAGGTTTACCATTGCTAATTTTAAAGAACATATTTTTAAGCAATGGGAGGAATACTATCAGAACCAGCACAGAGAGAAACTAACCAGAAACACACCAGCGAGTAAAATTCAGCATCGAAAAAGTGTTGAATGCTCTTAGCTCTAGTATCTAGTAGTCATATAGGCGGACAACGGCTTTAAGTGACTTCCGGGCCACTGCAAACGCTTTTCAATAAACACCTGCGAATGAAAGGTGATAACCCAGATGTGAAATTTTTTTGGCCCTACCGAGCCTCGAACCCACAACCTCTTGATTACAGAGCCGTGACTTTACCCACTGCTCCATACTGGTTAATCTGAGCAGATGCACGTCCACTATTTCGATATTCGCTGTTTTGTATAGTATTATGTTGTTGGTAACGTGTTTGAATTGTGTGTGGGCACTCCGATATTTGTTTGTACATATGATCTCAGCACTCTTTTTTCAAATCACCTGAATTTTTCCGTATGCGACGGATATATGTTGAACCATAAAGGCGAGCCATATGTAACGATGGTTCGTACAAGCTGTTTGTTAGGGAAGCTCGAGAAATTGAAAATGACTTTAGAAACTTCTAATAGGGCTTAAAATAAAGACAATTTTAAAAAATGCAAAATAAAAATTTAATTAAATAAGTTTTTCCCAGCGCTCAAACGCCCTAAACTTTTCATATTTTACGATTTTCATAGTTTTTTCACCTGTAGTATGAAAAGGCTTCGTTTAAAAAAATAAGTGAAAATGTAAATTTTATAGATTATTTAATCCTACACAAAAACAAAATATACGTAATTGAGTTAGAAAATCGGGTTCATCCAATAAAGTGATACATTAGATTCATTGTATTTACGAAATGGTTTTTAATTAAACTATAGTCCAGGGTTTTGTGATTCATATGCCAGATATGTTAGATTCACATATTGTAAAACTTCTTGGAATAGAAACAGGCGATATTTGTATATTGCACACTAAATTATAGGATAATAAATTTCCTACATATTTTGTAAAATAAGTTTGGTAATCCGGTCAGCTGTTTCAGCACTATCAACCGAAATATTTCGTAAAACTCGATTTTTTCTTCAAAATTGACCCAATCAGTTTCTATTCCGAGAAATGTTACAGTATGTGAATCTAACACCGACAAAAACTAAATTTTATCATATCTCGAAATTTTATCCAAAGAAAAAAAATTTATAATTTTTTTTATTTTCCTAGATTACATAAGAAAAAAATAGTGGCATATGGATCACAAAACCCTGGTGGAGTAGTGTAATTAAGAACAATTCTATTTTGATAAAGATAGTATGTGCGTTACCTGGGAATTTTCACATTTTTCATAAACCGATAAAAACATACTTTTTGTTGCCATTTTGTCAATTTTAAAGATACAAGTCTAAATTTTTACAGGATATGCAGATTTTTTCAGGAAACAGTCCTGTATCATTACCTCATTTTCCACATAACTCGAGTTATGATGTTATTAGTTGGAAGTAGCGATATAGGGCATGGTAAACGTCAAAATAATATCCGTTTCGCCATACAATTTGTTGTTGTTTTTTGTTTGGCTGGATATTATTTGCAGAAGAAAAGTGAGGTTAGGAAATTTTTTGAACACAGCCTATTCAAATGAAACTTTAATAGTCCGAAGGGTTCGCGATTTTAATTCTTTAGACAAGCTTTCGGATATTCGTCGGTCGTTATTTTTTACTTATTTTCGATGCAAGCCAATTAATAATTTTATTGTTATAATTATAATTATGGGTATGTGATCATGCGATACCAGTTTTTTTTAAATATTTTAGTTATACTATTTTATTTAAGTTTTTTATATTTATAATATTTATAAAATTAGTTTTAAAGTTTTAAACTCAATATATCGACTTCCTAGGTCTAATACCCCGAATCAACCAATTTTTTCGAAATTTTA
>JANSTW010050645.1:0-12670 GCA_027564275.1 Diadocidia ferruginosa
AACAAAATAATTTAGAATTAAATTTATATAATATCAAAATATATTAAAATTGCCTTAATATTTTCATGAGTCTTTCCGTAATTTTGAAACGCATCATTTGATAAGGTTTTTGGAACATAGAGAACAGCTTTAAATGAAACTTCACCTAAAATTTAACTATTTCTATAATAAAATGCATGTTTCGATGTTAAAAAAATTAAACCTTCAGCGGTAAAATGAACATGAGATAAAGGATCATCATAATCCTTAGAAATGCTCTTATAAAATTCTTTGTATTCCTCATCAGTTACCTCAGACGCTTTGCGTGTCCAAATTGGTTTAACGGCATTTACGCGTTCCCAATCCCATACAGTCTTTGTAGAAGTCTTTGTTTTTGGCTTTTCTTCTTTATCCTCTTCAACAGCTCCTTCTTCAGATGTCTTCTCTTCTTCTTCAACGGGCTCTTCAACTGATTCAGTCTAAAACTCAAAAAACTGCTACTCTTACAAAAAAAAAAGAATACTTATATATAATTATAAAAAACTAAAACAATGTACCTTGCTCTGCCAGAGATAAATTTCAAGGTCAATAAATTGCGAGTACTTTTGAACAAGTTTCTTAAGTGAGTCAGGTTCCAAAAAGTCGTATGACTCTTCTTTTAAATATAGAGAAATTTGAGTGCCCCGCAAAAGACTATTACGAGGATCTTTTACAACCGAAAATTGCGCAGAATCAGATTCCCAAATATATTGATCATCATCATTGTGCTTAGTAGTAACAACTACACGATCGGCAACTAAGAAAGAAGAGTAAAAGCCAACACCAAATTGACCAATTAAATCCTAAAAAATGAATAATTGTATACAAAATATGAAAAAATTTACATTAAGTATTATGATATTTAATTTCCAAAAAACAATATTTAAAATAATAAAATACCGCTTGCTGCTCAGACGAAGATTCAAGCATTTTTGATAAGAACTCTGAAGTGCCCGATCTAGCAATTGTTCCCAAGTTGTTTAAGAGATCGTCTTTGGTCATACCAATACCAGTATCGGTAATGTGCAAAACGTGGTCATCTTTGTCAGCCTAGAAAGATAAATAAAAATTAGTTTAAAAATAATAAAAATTAAAAAAAAAACCTTGATGTAAATTGCAAGTTTCTCATTAGAAGCCAAAACGTCTGGATTAGTCAATGAAGCAAAACGAATTTTATTAATTGCATCGGCTGAATTAGAAATTAATTCTCGTAAAAATATTTCTTTGTTGCGATAAATAGAGTTAATAATTAGCCTCATCACCCGACTGACATCAGCATTAAATTCGTGTTTTTCAGCCTTTTCCTGAAGTTGTTTCGTTTCAGAGACAGATAGACCTTCGAGCTTAATTCTAACCTCATCCCTAAATATATTCGCAATTAATTTAAAAATTGTTTTGAAAAATAATACCTTTCAATAACTTTATCATCAGTTCCTTTTGAAGTTCCTTCAATAGACTCGTCAACAATAGGATCTTCAATATCGTTTTCAGTGGCAAAAACAGAACGATAGGAATTAAAGCTAAAACATCCACATTAATTTAATTCACAGTAATTTTGATACTTTTGGTTTTTTACAGGATGACGGAAAATTTATTTTTTTGATTAATATTTTTATGCAAAATGGAAATTTAGGTGTGGCAAAAGCCATAGTATTTCAGTATCACTAATCAATAACAAAATATTTAAACCTATAAATTAATTAACAAAAGACGTTACAAATGATAGATTTGAATACAATAAATATAATGCATCAAGCTAAAAACCCACTTACAGTTCAGAAAATCCCCTTGTAAATTATAAATTAAGATTATTGAAATGACTTACTAAAACACGCAAACCCAACAACAACTAAGACAAACAATGTCCCTCGAGACAGCATTGCGTCTTCACACGTTTAACGGAACACTAATATTAAATTAATTAATGCAAGCCTAAAATAAAAATTGGTAAAAATTAATTAAATTATTTCTCAAAAACCACGTTAGATTAAGCATTTTTTTTTGAATATTACTGAAAACTTAATAAATAGTTTATTTCTTTATACTTATCTAACACACAAGTACTATTACTTTAATCAAAGAATATATTATAAAAGTTGCAAAAACAATATTCTCGAAAAAATGATGCAAAGAGCAGCACGATATTGTACAACCTTTCTGTTATTTTTGGAAACGCGTATTTCCTTCGTTTTTTATTGAAATGTTCCACAAAAATAGGTTGATCTATTTTTACACGCCCCTTCGTATAGCCAATCCCTTTAGCACACAGCAAAACTATAACAGCCAATCACTTTGTGTGTCGTTGCTTGTGCAAATTTAATTGAAATTCTGCCAAATAAAAATTTTCAGAGAATCTTTGTGGGACACAATTATTTTTGGATTTTACTTTAACGGAGGTCGTTGTGGGACGAAGCGGCTTGTGTATTGGAAAATTGTGCAACGTGTTCTCATGGACAATAAAAAAATGATCTGTTAAAGTCTTATTTGCAATTGGTCTAGGTTTTGAAGGCAGACGTTATGGCACTTGAAGTGATAAGCTGTAGCAATTTGTAAAATCTAAATATTTATTTTTTTTTAATTTGATTCATGTTTTCATGTATGTAGGGTGTATAATTTCCGACAAGGAATGTCTTTTCAATAAATATTTTTTTGCATGTATATGGCATCATTTTATTCCTCAAACCTTGTGATATCAGTCACTTAAATTTAAAAATTGGAAAGAAATTAAGTTACTTTGACTCAAAACTATGCGGTTGCAATTTGAGAAAAACAAAGCTAAAGCTCCAGAAAAATCTGTGCCGTTTGTGGTGAAGATACTATTAAAGGGCTCGAACATGGCTTGTCAAACAACCTCAAACATTAGCTACTTTTATCTGTGATTAAACTCAGATAAATTACGATGGCGGAAATGTTTTTTGTCTCTGATTGATATTCCATAGTTTTGAGTCTACAAATAGCTTTTACATACCGCAATGTTTGAACATCAACCTGATGTAATATAACCTATGTACCGATAAGTCTTTTTGAATATGATTTTTAAATTGAGCTATAATGCACTTTAAAAACATTTGAATATTGGTTTTATGACTTCTCCAATTCAGTTTAATGTTTGATTATATAATCTCTTTTGTAACGGAGTCGTTTAAAATTTTTTTAACAATTTAAAGTATATAATTTTTAGCGTTTAAACGTGAAAAAAGTTCGATTCAATTGATTTAGTTTAAGTTTAGGCGATTAAGAGCCGTAATGTCTGAATCGCCTACTACTTTGCCACCGCCATTGGCGGAAACAGCAGCTGGAAATGGAACGGCTAGTCAATTTTCATTTCACGATCAAGTTTGTTTTTTATTAACTAGAAACGAATTTGATTAGTGGAATATCTAACAAAAATATTTTAATACAAATTTTATTTAACTTATTCTCTTATTATAATCTTCATTAAAAAAATGATTTAGGTAATTGCTTACTCGGCACTTTATTCAATGGCACTTTTATGCATAATCTGCGGAAGTTTACGATCTCTTAAATTTGTTCAAGATCATATTGCTAAAAAAGAGCTGTTGGAAAGCTCAATCACTACAAAGGAAGCCAAACGATTTCCAATTACAGCTAGTATAGTTCTCTTTTCACTATACGTGATATTCAGGTTTGTATATGAAATATATATTGTTTTTAATGGCTTTTTTTCTTTCTCCTGAAATTTAAAAATTTGTTTTCCTTGAGGTTTCAGACTATTTTTTTACTTGTTAACTAATTTCTTTGTGTTCTGCATGCTTTTTGTTTATTATGTTTTAAAAAATTACTCATTTTATATAATTTATTTTTTAGGATAAATGAAGGCGGAGTTGATCTTTTATTGACAAAAGCGTCACCATATTTATCACCAACTGTCATTGAAAAATCTGAATTTATTCTGGAAAATTATGTAAAGCCATATATTGGTAAAAACTCTACAAATGACACCAACCATACTTCTATTTTTCAGAAGGTTGCTAATTATCATCCCGTGCTTGAACGAGGATATTCGGTAATCAGATTATTTTTTTTTAAATAACTATAGGACTTCATATTTAGTTTTTACCTGAAGCAAACAAAAGCAACTTGATCTTTCTTTTACTTCTTCTTTTATGTTGGGAAGGTTTGTTGTTTTATTGAATTGTAGTTTAGGTTTTTAATTTAATGTTCTTTTGTATGGAGAAATAAATCTTTAAATAAGTACTAAATATTTTAGGATGTGTTGCATTAGCAATTATTACAAAACCGTTTTTTACTGCTATATTATCCTGTATTCCGATTGGAGATAATTGGCCTCGTCGAAATGTTCCATATTTATTGAGTTTAAAAAGGGGAAAAAAAGATTTAAAAGAAATGAAGGAACTTCAATTGGAAAAAGCGTCAAAAAAAGAATCTGTAAGCGGATTTATAATTACTTTTACGTTTGAGTCTAGTTATGTTAAACAAAGAGCTTAATATTTCATATTTTCTCTATGAAAAATGTTTTCTTAAATAATAATTTTTAATAAGTATGAATATGTGTTTTAGGAGTATCTTATCTATAGTGAATTCGATACACATTTAACTATTGCCTTTTTTTTCTGTTCTTTGGTTGGAGTTTCGCACTTGTATCGTCGTCATTGGATTTCTAACGATCTTTTGGGCATTGCATTTTCTATTTATGGAATTGAAAACCTTCATCTTGCAAGCTTTAAGGTCATTTTTTAAAACAAAAATACAAATAACAATTTTTATCATTTTTTATAGTATCGTAAATACCGTGTTTTATTGCTAAAATTTCTGTACTTTACTAATTTATGAAATTCATTGCTCTATTTCTTTAAGCTTTAGAAATACATACAGATATTTTATAAAATTTTTTGTTTTAAAGAATATATCTTTCTTTAGGCAGGTGTAATTTTGTTGTCTGGACTTTTTATCTATGATATATTTTGGGTGTTTGCTACTGATGTGATGACCACTGTAGCCAAAGGTATTGACGCACCTATTTTATTGATGTTTCCACAGGATTTACTAAAAAATGGTTGGCTAAACGCAAGTAAACATGGAATGCTTGGTAAATCGGAATTTATTATCAAATCATTATAATAAAATAAAATTTTTTAGGTCTTGGTGACATTGTGATTCCTGGGATTTTTGTTGCTTTGTTGTATCGTTTCGACTACTATATTGGATCACAAAAACGTAACCCCAAAGATACAACTCCACTAAAAAGTCGATGTTATTGTTGGATTACACTTTTTGCTTATGCCGTTGGACTATTAATTACTATGGGAGTGATGCATTACTTTAAGGTTTTTTTGTTATAAAATTAATTTTTTAATACTATTTTAACAAAAAATGGTTTTATTTTTTTGCTTTAATTGAATTTAATTATTTCATATAAATTTAATGGTAGTATATGTAGTTTATAAAAACATTTAAGGCTGCTCAACCTGCGCTTCTCTATCTTGTACCAACTTGTTTGTTTACACCACTATTTGTTGCTTTAATTCGCGGTGAATTAAAAGCGTTGTGGAACTATTCTGAAGAACAATTTGTTGAAAAAAATGATTCTAAGCCGGAAAAAACTGAAGCTATTAAGGATAAGAAAAACAAATAAGTTTGTTTTATTTTTTTTTATAAATACAATATCTTGCAATTTTGAGTAGTAGTAGAAATTCTTTAAGTTATAACGTTACAATTTATTCTGAAATAAGTATTTTTAATAGTCAAATTTTAAAATACATATTGTGTTTATAAATATTGCATGAATTTTTTTTTTCGTTGGATATTGGTTGTTCATTATTATTATTATGTATATTCTGGCAAACCTCTTTTTATTTACATTTATTATTGACTAGTAAACATTGAAAGACTTTTCAATTTTTATGTAGTTAAAAACGTATTTTTACTAATTTAATGTAAGGTAGAGATTGAAATATGATTCATTTATTTTAAGTTCAAAATATCGTTTAAGGAAAGTTTTAGAATTGTTAAAACGTCGGCTTTTTAGAAGAGTGATTTTTTTACATTTATGTCGAATATACAAGAATTTATTAATTTATTTAGTTTTTGTGAATCTTGTCTTTATATAAACATATCTGTTGCTCTAATATCCCAAAAAAATGTTGTTGAAAAATAAAACATAAAACATAAATGTTCAATTTTTAATTTATACACGAAAATGATCATTTAGAATTATACTTTAAAATGGAGTCGGTTTGTATCGGACAAGTATTTTATCATTAACTTTAATCCGTCCTTCTCGGATAATATCCATGTTAACGCCAAATAATGGTGAATCTTTATATAAATCGCGCAACTTTTTTGGAGCTAATCTATAGCTAAAAAATCAAAAACGTTTCTTTATTATAATGTATATAACCGCCCTACCTTCTAAGCTCCCTTAATGGCTGCATGTTTGGATCTTTTATGCCCTTATCCGGATTAACAGTAGTTAAAATACATCTAAATAAAATCAAAATGTTTTATTTTGACATTTTTAGCATGCCATTTAAACGTAAATAAAATATATTTTCTAGTGTATTTTTTTAAGTAACTGGAATGTTTCAAATTTATTGAAAGTATAATAAAATTGTATTGAATAAGTTTTGGTATTGTTAAAAAATTAACATTACCGAGTACATGGCTTGTAACATACGAATTCTACTTCATCTCCAATGCGTACATGAAGCCAACGATCTTCATCAAAGGGAATTGGACTTTTGACAACAATATTTGCTCTGAAATAACGTTCATCTACTGGTGGTTCGCCATTAGCAATAAGACGCAAATTTATATCTTGGACAGATCCTGTGCAAAATGCCATATATGGAGCTAAGTCTGCATAAGCCACCTTTAAAAAAATTATATTTAGACTAATAAAAAATTAGAAATTTTCTCTTTTATTTTTAATTTAATTCAAGGGATATTAATTATTTGCAAAAAGCGTAAGTTAAATAATACAGTCAAAATCTATAAAATGAATAAAATTACTTGGCTTTGGATCTTTGGCACCCTATTATTCCAATATGATGCTTTAGACCATAAATTGCGCTCAGAATAAAGGCCATCAACATAATAAAGCAATCGAAGTTGCAACTTGCCTTCCACCTTAAGAAATCTTGTCAAAAAATTACCGATTTCGTCACCACAGTCAAGGCCATCAGTCTTTTTGCCTTCATGTAACCTTTAAAATTATATTAGAAATGAGATTTTATATTAAACAACAGTTTTTTACAACTTATTCATTAAGTTCTTATTTATAAAACGATTTTTTATTATTAGTATAAAAATTACCAAAACACTATAAAATTTGAACTATGTTGCTTATCTTTTGAGTTTATCTTTAATACTTTCTACATATCACAATACAAATTCAATACTTTTTATATAAATCAATGTAAAATATGGAAATATCGCAAATGGATTGTACTTTGTACAACTAGCTCGCTAATAAAAAATTAGCCGCATTAATATTACCTAATTAAATATTCTGAATACTTTAAAATTAAATAAAAAAATTTTAAACCAACTTTGCTCGGCGTACATCATTTTGTTTTAAAACTTCCGTTAAATCACAGCTTACTTTCGAAAATTGACCATCAGCAAGAGTTGTAGTCGAATCAATTAAAGAAAAAATATTCCCTTCAATATTTGCTTCTAGTAAAACCATTCTTGGAAAGGCTCTTGCAGTTAAGAAATTATTGCCACGCATAGCGTCAACTACAATAAAATTACGGTCGACATTATCTTTGTGTTTTCCACCTCTTGAAGTGCAATCCATATAATCTACCTTTTAATAAAATTCAATAAAAAACAACATCTTTTACGTAAAAATAAAAAAAATTTTTAATTACTTAAAAAATAAGAATTGACTTTAACTTTCAAATAAAGTCTTAGGCTTTATAAATAGTTTACTGGAGCCATAAATCCTCTTCAATTCAAGTAGGATAAAAATGTTTTTGCTATTAAAAATTTTTAATTAAGAACGTAAAAACAACGTTAAATATTTTTCAAAAAAATATTTTACTTTATTGCCTTTTAGAGATTTAACGGGAAACACGTATAAAGATTCAACTGTGCCTGCATTGACAAATTTGTTATTCCAGTAAAAATAATTTTCAATTGCACGGTAAAGCACGATTGAAGCTCCTAATGCCACTCCTGCACTAACTCCCGCAATTAACACCACCCTTTTAGAATTGAAATTGAGTATTGAGCTCATTAAAACAAAATTTAGTACGCAAGTAAAAAATTAATCTTTTTGACTCTTTAATAAGAATTTTTAGCGAACGTAATTAAAAATCAATTTATAAAACCTACATTTTTTGTAGTATCAGGTAATAAAACTTTAACATCTTAAAATATCGAAACGATCATTTTCCCAAAAATCTTCTGCAGCAAATTTAAAATCATTTACGTCCTAAATATTTAAAAAAAGTAATATATAACATAATTAAAAAAGAATTTCAGTATTTATTTAAAAATTAAAAACAAATCTTTTCAGCATAAAAGAAATAAAACAAAAATGTCTTTATTTGCTTATAGAAAAAACTAGGAACGAAGCTCTAAAGTTTTAAAAAAAAAACTAATTAATTTAATTACCGTGTACCTTTATTTATAGAGTTCTATTCATGATTTTATTTTTTTGCCGTTTAATACATTTTTAAAATAAAATATTTTTTAAAAGATTGTTAAATAAAAAAAAAGTAAAGAAAACGTCTTACTTCGGACGGAACACGTAAAGCTTATTTTCAGATGTGAGTTTAATAATTACAAAAAAAACTAAGTTTATGAATTTTTTTTTAGATATTTAGCGTTTTTATTTGCTAATTAATAAATTAGGCAAAAAAATCAATAATATAACTAAATAATGTATTTATTTATACAACAGCCAGAAATACGTTTAATGAATTCAATAAAAAATTTATAATCGGAACGAAGATAAACCGTATTTCTCGGGATTAAAACTTTCAAGGGAATCTAAAATTTCGGCAAGTTTGGGCTCAAGTTCTTTTCGAGTTTCTTCCCAACTGGGTGGCAAAAATTCAGGCTGCGGAACCATAATTACAGTCATGCCTAAAAAGTGAAAAAACTATTGACATTCTCTAGCCTATTCACTAATCATTGTAGTAAAATTTAATTTTTTTCCAATTTCTAAAACATATAACACTAACCCGCTGCAATTGCCGAAAGAGCTCCATTAATTGAGTCTTCAAAAACTAAAACATTTTTAGGCGATTCAGGTTGTTTCACAAATCGACTTAAAGTTACAAGGTATGGTTCAGGATGTGGCTTCCCCTTCTTCACATCTGGATCACTCCCGGCCAATACAATCAAAGGAATTTTTTCAAGCCAATGTCCACTATCGTACCTTTAAACTTGTATAGAAGTTTTCTGAATATAAATTATTGCGTTCGACGCAAAAATAAGTAATATTTAAAAAAACTGTTAAGCACACTTTTCATAGTAATCTTTCTCACTAAAACATAAATACTGATAAAAATTCGAATGTACATGCTTTTTTTAAAATCTATATCTCTTTGTTTAAAAAAATGTCTTAGAAATTTAAACTTGATCGTTCCAGTAAAAAAAAAACATTTTGTGATGTTAAAACATATGTTAAAATGTTTTTTTTACTTAGCGGAGTAATCAATTGTAATACTTTAATTAATAAACATTGAATATTGTTGCAGTTAGTACACATTTGTGTCTTTTACAAACAAATTTAAATACCTATGTGTTTTTAGACAAAACTCATCGTTATCTGAACCAGTGCATATCGCTAAAGGAATACCTTCAGCATGAAAATGATTTATAAGTTTGCTAACACCCGGCAATTCGGCTGCTTCAGGAATAAGTCTTTCTAGGTGGACATCATATTGAGAAATATATTCATCAATGTCAATTTTACCCATTAGTCCGTTTAACTCAAGTAGCACAGCTACCTAAAGATATTGGATCAGCAAAAAAGAAAAAAACAACAACATACATTTTACAATCGTCTAAACATTTTCAATTTTATAAAATATTTGTTATTATTTAATTATTTTTCATTTAATTGCATATTAAACCTTATATATGTCGCTCTAATATCTACTATAAAATAGCCCCCAATTTGACTCAAAATTTTTACACACTATTAATATATATTTAATTAATATAAACACTAAAATAATTCCATAAACTACTTACTGCATCCAGCTTTTTTCGACCCATTTGAGCAATTTTCATTGCGTTAGTAAAAATTTTTCCGTACGGCTCTAAACATTTTGCATTTGCAATTGAGTATTGTCGTTCACTATCGATTAAAACTCCATCAAAATCAAAAATGACATGCGTAATTTGCTGCAAAATTGGAACGGACATTTTTGGTTAATAAAACTCCTTAAAACAATAGTTAAATTAGCGAATTGGTAAAATACAAGAATAAGAAGTATTTTTTTACTTTAAGACATTAAATTTTTTACAAATAACACCATAACAAAAAAATTTTCTAGAATAAATTCTAGGCCAAAAAGCATATTATATATATATATATATATATTAGATTGTGTCTAATATATATATATAATATTTATAATATAAACGTAAAGAACACCTTGAAAAAAGAGTAAAGTTTTTGTAAGTCTTAATATAATTAACACTTTTAAAAAGACATTAATAATTAAGCAATTAAGCTAAACTTTTATGAATACAACTGTTATAAAATACATTCTAAAAAATATTTTAAAAAAAGTTTAAAAAAACGGAACGCCAATTATAAACAGAGAAATGTAAAAAAATTTTATACTAACACTTTCTTCGTCTTTTTTAACAGAAAAATTTACACTCTCATCAAACAGTCATTCTGAAGGACATAAATATATTTAAGAAAATATATATTAACATTTCAGGGATTATTAATAATGTCTAATATTATTATGTTTTATTTGCAACTTTTAAAGCTATTTTGTGAAATGGACATTAATTTTTATAGATTTAATATATATTATTTTCTAAATATTTTTTATCTGAATTTATTCAGAAGATCATTTGAATGCTTTTGATTTAATTTGATTATTTAAACGTTATCTAAGTTAAAAAAACTTGATTAAACATGCTTTTTGACACATAGTTGAAAAACTTAATATTGGAAAATCTTTTAGAACAAAATTGAACTTTTAAATTAGTAATTTTGCAATAGTTAGCTTTTAAAATAATATATTGAAAAAATGCATTACAAAATTTAAAAATAAGATAAACATTTTTTTTACAAAATAAAAAAACTAAGTGCGGTTGACCTTTTGACTTTTAATTTAAACACCAAAAAAAAATTGCTAAATTATTTTGTTTTAAATAAAACGATTGTTACAAAATGTATTTTTTTCTCATTGGTTGGTTGATACATTTATTTAAATTTGGTTTCTGAAGTTTATTTATAAAATATTTGTTTCAAGTCTTTAGTTTAAGCTTAATTTTTTTATGAAATTTAAGACTTATCTTCTTCACTATTTTTTATTGACCTTTTGTACTACAAATTTTTTAACTTTCCAAAAAAAAACACGTAAAAAATAACAAGTTAAAAGCTAAAGTAAAAATTTTTTTTTAAACTATTTTCCCACATTTTTTTCCCTGTACAAGTTTTCACGTTAGTCGTGATCAAAATTTCTTTTACAGAAATAAAAAGGGATATGTTTCCAAAAAACTAATGTACCTTGTCTAAAAAAATTCTCCCAGCTTCCTTCTCCACGCCCATTTTTTGCACAATTGTGTTTGTATGGGAATTTCAATATTTTCCCAGTCTTTTTGAAAAATTTGTGCATAGCAAAAAAATAAAACACTTTTTACCTTATGTGTTTTTATATACACATGTGGGAGAATGTAAAGAATAGTGCTGTGAGACTGGGAAAAATTATTAGGGAAACTATGTGGTAGACTGGTCATACAGTCGGCGGGAAAATATAACTAATATACTTTGTTTTTTTAATGGGAAATGCAATGTGTCGGTTGCTTTTAAAAGCCAAGGGGAAAAAGATAAAAATTAAAAATAAAAACTTTTTTTATTATTATTTTTTATGCATAATGGCAATATTTTTGTATAATCTTTTTATAAAATTTACTTTTTTTTATTCATTTAGTTTCAATAATTAAGGTATAATTTTTTTTTGAGAACTTTAGCAAAGTAACTTTTGAATAAGAATAGTTAATCCTAATATACATTCAATTAGAAGTTAAATATCCTCTTGAGAATGAAAAAATCAAAATTTTGTATATAAAAAAAAGTAGGCTTTAGTTTATAAAACTATTTTTCTAAATATTTTTTTTATTATAGTTAAATTTAATTAAATTTAATGGGCACTTTTTTATAATGTATTTTTAATTACAAAACAAACTCATTCATTTTTAATCATTTTGCATATTTTGTTTTAAAAATATTTTGTCACTGATTGATAAAAATACATTAACATTTTTGTAAATTTTTTTGTTGTGTTTTTTTTTCGGCTATATTAGCTTTTTTGATTTTTTGATAAAATTATTTCTGAATGAAACTTTTTTAATATACACCAAATAGTGACTGAAAAATTAGGAAATTTTGATTATTTTATTACCTGTTTTTTTGTTTTTATTAAGCTTTTTAAAATCTTAGTTGTTTATACAAAGTTGAAAATGT
>JANSTW010050656.1:0-12666 GCA_027564275.1 Diadocidia ferruginosa
GTTCACATTTGGTTTTTTTAATATTAAAAAATAACAACAAAAAAATTCAAAAAAGCATTTCTTCCACCCTCTTTCTATTTCATTTATCAATGCTAATAAAAAAAATCATAAAATTTTATCGAAAGATGAGCGCTCAAACGTGCATCAAAGTTACCCACTGCATTGGTATCAGTAACCCTTAAGTAAGGGTGCTAATTACAAATTACGTTATTATTATTAGTTTTATTCTAGCAGCTTTTAAAATAATTTTATACTGAAAAATTTAAAATTTTTTGAAACATATTTTTTTGTCATACTAATTAAATTGTAGTTTTAATAACTCTTAATATCATAAATTTTTAGATTATTTTACAATTTTTAGACGTGGTTGAAGGCAATTATAATTGGATAATAATGTTGATTTTACACCAATTTGAAATTTTTAAAATGCTTGTTTTAAAAAATGACTCAAAATTACCCTATAACAGGAATTAAAAAAAGTTTATAATTTTGTTAACTAGTGTTCTTATTTCTGTATGATAGAATGCAAGATCTTTATGAAAATTAGTTGGTAATTTGAGAATATATATATTGCCAACAATTATAATTTATTATAATATATTAACTATAACGATTTTTTATTTAAAATTATATTATATTATTATTATTCTTTAAAAATATTATTATGACTTTTTATTGCCTTCTGTATTCTATTGTTGATTGATGATGAGATGAGATATGTACTATTATGTATATGTAATATGTATATTGTATGATTTTTGAATAAGATAAATTTGTTAGTTTATTTTATAAGTTTTATAATATACAGAATGCTTTCAGTTTGGAAATAATTATATGATTCATATTTATATAATACCCTTGTATATATACATTTTAATGAGTATTCTGACTTTGATGATTTTCACGTGGCGCCATCTACTACATCGAGGTATAAACAGACGCATTTTAGTATGTTTGTTGTTGTTTTTAAGGTCAAAGCCATCTATTATACTATGACAACAACATCAAGTGATAGTACTATATATTAATTTCTATATACAAAGGTAGCAGGCAATCAAACAAAATTCAGTAGGAGGTAAATTTTTTTTTTTTTTTTTCAAAATTTAAAAATGTTCCCGTTGTTGTAGCCACTTGTGCGTAGGCTCATTTTAAAGAGAATAATAATGCGCATCTTTTAAAAATACTTTCGAATTAATCAAAAGATCTTAAAAGTATTTTTTTAGAAGTTTTCTAGGAAAATTAAATGTATAATTGTATAGAGTGGGAAAAAACCTATTTGTTGTTGAATGTTTTATGTAACACAAACTGTTTCATCATATCTGGCTCCTTTTAGGTTTCAACGGTGAATATTTTTTTTTATTTTTTTTTTATTTTAATAATAATTAATAATAACATAAATTTACAAAATCTACCGAAAAAGGTATTTTAATAATTTAAAAAATCTGTTAATATGGAACAATAAGAGTAAAATAAAACGCAATATTGAGTTTTTAATTATTTTCTTTATTTTTACAACTATATTTTTAGATATTTCATACATATTAAATATGTGTACAATTTAAAATATATATTTTAAATAAAACAAATGTGTTTTTTCTTTATTAAAATCTATAAAAATTAAAAACTTAACAAATTTAATTCAAATTTAATTAACAAAGTTTAGAAACCACATTTTAAATAATTATTATAATTAATAGCCAATTTTTTTTATAAATAAAAAACAAATTAAAAATAAATTAATAAATTTTGAAACTAAAAATAAATTAAAATAAAAAAAACATAAATAAAAAAAATTTTAAAATAAATAAATAAATTACTAAATCTAAAATAATAAATAATTTAAAAATATCTTAAAAATATTTTTTGATTAATGTTCTTTTGTTTTGTTATACATTTTATATAATATGGCTCCCAAAATCCTTTACCATTATTTGTTGCATAATTTAATAATTTTGTTTGTTTTGTTCTAATAATAATTGTTTTATTTTTATTTTTTATTTAATTCTTAATATGTTTAAAAATGACTAAATTCTTATGATTATATTTATATCAAAGATGGATAATAAATATTTTTAGTTCTTTTGAAACTGATTTAAGGAAAGCTTTCTTTGTAAAGCCTTTTGTGTTTTAATTGTTAATTTGGAGTTTATTGTAAATACATTTTGTAAATAAAATCTTCATTTAATGCTTTAGAAAATACTAGAAAGAAAAAGGCTTCATTTGCACTTAAAATTTAAAATTTACTAAATATATTGATACAAACATAATCAGAATATAAGTACTTGGCATTACCCGGTAATAGATAAATAAAATAATATTTTCTTTTAATAAATAATCTTAAAAATTAAAATAATAAAACTCTTATAAATCTAGACAATTAAAAATATTATTATTAATCATTCTACATGAACTAATATTGTTAACACAATATAATAACAACAAATTACTAATATTATTATTATTATTTGTATAAGTGTAATCATAAAATTTCCATAAATCGACATTATTTATTATGTGCACATATGAAATTATGTTTTAAAAACATAATTTGCATGTATTGTTTAAATGATAATTTTAAATTGTTTGTTGAAAATTGATATCATATTTTTTTAGGTTAATAGTACGTGATGTATAGTTACCCGTATTTTTAAATATATTTTTTATTTGATATCGAAAAATGTATGCAAATAGTACGATAAGTTTAATCACTGCGGATATAATGAGTAAAAAGCATAATTTTTAAAATGTCGATTTATGTATAACATGTTTTTTCTTTCTATGTTTAAAAAATAAATATTGGTTCACACTTTCATTTGCACGCACATAATTTAATTTATTTTCTAAACTGCTGATATAATTTGATAAAATGCAACACTATAGAAACTTTAGTGAATAGTTTTTTATATAGGACGAAAAATAAAACCATCGAAGGCAATCTGTCCTTGTTTTATCCAGTATTTTATCCATATTTTGTTTCAAATTTTTTATTTAAAAAAAAATTATTTTTAAAGTATGAAAAAAATCTAAATATGTAAATTTAAGAAAATGGATAAAATCAACTACAAGTTTTATCAAGATTTTTTACACAAATTAAAATAAAGATTATTTTTTATGTGAAATTTTTTGAAAAATAAAACAAGTCGAGTTAAAAAATGTTTATAAATTCTATCTAAATTTGTATCTATTTATTTTTTTAAATTATAGAACTACGAATCTTTTTTCTAATATATTTTTTTTTTCAATATTTTATTCACAAATTACAAAAACCCACATTTTTTGATTGAAAAAATTGTTGTTGTTGTTTGGATAAAAATCGTTTAAAGCCCTCCTCCACTGGTCAAACTAATTTAATAAATTTAATTTAAATTTTCAAATACATTTTTTTTTAACATGCATATATACATAACGTATAGTTTAACACCCAAATTAATTATACAACATTTAAATAAATTAAATTATGTCTCATTTTCATTCACACACATAAATTACACACCAAAAAAAACCAATTCATTCATCATTTCGCGCACCTCATTCACAAAAATAAAAATCATTGATTAATTAGCTGCTTCATCGATTTAAAATAAATTTGAATAAAATGAAAAAAATGGAGAAATTTTTCACGTTTTCTATGTACAATGTATATAAGAATCACTATATATAAAATAATATGTTTGTATATAATAAATAATAATAATAGAGCTAGGTATTTATACAATATTTACACTATGCGCGGAAACATATGTATTACTTGAAAGGGTTAAGACTTTGAAGAGAGAAATTAATTATTTATTTTAGAACAGAAATGAGTAAATCATATGTCAGGCTTTTGAACAATAATGCGCCTGGTGTATATGTTTTGCTGATGCCAGAACTATGATTTGTTCATACCTGGCGTATACGATGGTCATTTTTGGTACGAAAAGTTAAAATTGGCGACAAAATTTTGTAGGTTTTATTTTATTTTTTGGAGCTATTCGAGGAGAGAAAGCCAAAGACACTAACAACTATATAAAAAAACAATTTCTATATTTATTAAGATATGTAAATTTCTTTTTACTAATATACATCTATTACGTCTGGTATCCCAAAGTATATATATAGTGGCGACGCACTAATATAAGCTCCGCCCCTCATATAAACCTAACTATTTTAATTATTATATATTCTCACTTGGGATACTAGCCATGAACAGAGGCTTTTGAACATCTGATATATATTTTCTCTGTGGTAAAGCTCTCCATATACATAATTTGAACACGATCAATCATTCAGTACTAATTTGTTTTTATATGTTCCACAAATCAGTACTAATTTTGATGATCGTAAGTTTCCAGGCAAAATATTGGCTCCCCGAAAATAATTACGTCAGGGGTCATCGAAAAAGGGATAATACTTCTATTTGTTTTTTTCTTTATATTAAGTATAAATTTATTCAAATTGTCGATTAAGTTCTAACGAAGTGTCATAAATTTAGGAAAACTATGAGTTGTTGAGGTTATAGACATTCAGCACGCGCGAATGTAAATTAACAGAGAACTAAGAGCAAAATATTTCGATTTCGCAAAACGACAAATTTTTAATGGCGCATAATGTAAAGTTTTTTTTATAATTTAAAAAAGAGAGGAAATATCTATACGAAATTACGAATAAAAACAATATTTTTTCTTCGGTTGCCCGTGCATAACCTGTCGTATAGTGCCGCCTACACCACCTCCACCACTGACAACTGTATGCGTTAGCGATGCAGGTGATGACGTAAATACAGCACAAGCTCTCTCTTTCTCTGTCATCGAAAATGGCCTTAGTTTTACATACAAAAATGCTGACATCAGACATGATGTAATCAGTATGCCCAATAAAACAACTAATGTCACCGTAAATCCTGGTGTTGTCATACAAATCAATCCCTCTTCACGAGCGGGAAAGACTAATGTGGCCGGTGCTGTTTCATTAACCGATTGATCATCAATTGAGAATGTTAGATCACCAGACGATACGACTTTAATTATGCGATTTAAACCGATTTCCTTTTCGGGATCTGTGGAACGCGTTCTTCGAACTCGTCTCTCGTCACGTGGCCGACCAACGCCATGTAAATAGGCTTCTAATGGCAGTGGTGGTGGTCCATATTGCGATTCAGGACCAGCAACCAAATGATGAACATCCAAATTACCAGGATCTGAACATTGTTCAGGACATTGATAGCGACAAATTTGAATGGTACATTGAAAGTGCACCTCCATTGAATCGGGAAATTTGAAAGCTTGAAAATGAGCATAGGACAGTACTGAAGCACTGGCACCAAAGTTCTTAATTTTCGTAAAGCGTGACATTAACTTTGGCCTGGTCACACAACCGCGTTGATCGACCAATTGAATTGGAGCCCGTTTACCATCATGAGCCATACAATTTCTTACCAACATATCAAATTTGGAATCATCATCTTTAATTGCCAACACCATTGTCATTGTTTGACCTATTTTTACCAAGCCAGAAACTTCAGACGCCCACGGTCCCTTGCCCACTTGAATTTGCATCCAACAACCAACATTATCGCCAGCAAAATCAGCTCGTACAACATCCAACATATCAACCGGAAACGGACGAAACGTTACACTTTTTTCGTATTGATCATGCCACGTGCAGCGCAATTTTCTTGCTTGATCCCAAACTTCTTGAACCTGTGGATCGTATTGAATTACAACAATATTTTCGAAATATGTTCCCGACCCCGACTCAGATCCATATCCATAAAGTCCATTCTCTGTATTTCCAGCCGTTCCACATGCATGAATGCCAATGTCAAATGTGGCCGAAGACCTTCCAATTCCAGCCGGCAAATGCACACAATTGATGTTACTATAATGACCTTTTGAGAAAATTATACCGAAAAACGGCTTATCAAATTGAATAAACACTTTCATGCCATTCTTTTCGCACTTAACATCTAACGAAACAATTTTCGGCATATCTGTCACTGGCGATGCCCACAATTCATTGGTGGCCGATGGCAGCGCAAAGTGTTGTTCGTTTGGAATTTCGTTAATGTGATGCTGATGACCTTGTATGGGCGGCGGCGGACCATGATAGGCTAAATGTGGCGGCGGAGGTGGTCCAAACGGTTGACCCAAACCAATATTTGCACGATTTAATGATACTGAAAACAATCGCAATATTATTTTTGAACATTTTTTTATTTTCATTTTTACCTCCTTGCGGTTGTGGTGGCAATGGCAAATGTAGTGAGGCTGACCCATCTGAATCTATTGATTCTAAGGCTACTTGATCGGGATTATCATCATTTTCATCTGGTGATATTGCTTTGACCACTTCCACCTCATCGGCGTTGATAAACTGAAAAAATAATTAAAATTTGTATAAAATAAATTTAATAAAATTTTCTATCACGAATTTCACTCCAATTTGTCATTATTTTTGTAAAGAATCAACCTTTTTTGGTTTTTACAATAATATTTGACGCTCTCCCTACCGCTTTTGATTGGAAAAGGGGTCTTAATTTGATGAACATTTGTTTTTGAGGGGGCAATGTGTTGGATTTGCTCCAACTTTTTTAAATTATAAGTATTTGATTTATCTTTTATTGGATACCAAACACCTCTTACCCCCTCTTCCAACACTCTCAACAAACAATTCGTTCAGTAGTTTTAGAAGTCTGAGAGGGTTGGACAGTTATGGGCTGCGGCCGTAAGCTCTAAAGTGTAGATTCTCCAAAAAGTTTTACTTTTTCATAAAAAAATTCTATCTGGCCTTTTTTGAAAATTTTATAGGTTTCGTCGCTTTTACAAGTCTTTCGTTTGTTAATATAATAAATTTTGCATCAACCATATAAATATAAATTTGATTTTTTCAAGGATATAAAAAGGAAAATAAATCCATACAACATTTTAAACTAAATACAATATTTATTATTATTTGTCAATCACAGCTCAATCAACCATCATTTAATCTAAAATTATCAAGGCTGCAGATCGCAACATCAATTTCAAAAATATAGCATCAATTCTTAGAATTTTTATTTTTTTTATATAACTTGGTACTATATAATAAAGAGTTTTCTAAATACAATCACAACAACGTTGATATTTTTCTTTTCTTCGAAAAAAAATCAGACTTTTAAAATATATTTATAGTCATTCAGAGTATGGCATCTATAATATAAAGTTATGTATATACATAAGTATGAAGAAAGGCATATTAGAAAGATATTAAAGAAGCTATGGGTCGTGAATATTCTGCATAGTACAACATCAACAATATCCGACTATATGCGACATGTTTGTCTGTTTTATTTATTTTATTTTTGTACATATAAAAACATTTTTTTCTTCTCCTAAACTTTTATATTATTAGAAACAAAACCCGTAATAATAAAACCGTAAAGTGCATAAATATATATAACTATATAAGCGAGGAAGATGAAGAAGATGCAGAATGCACTTAATGTTGTGCAGACGATCGTATATATGTTTATAAAAATGCATTTAAAGAAAAATCTCAGTCAGCCAGCCAGCGCCAAGTGGGGTATATATGCGATGTATATAATGTAAAGAAAAAGAAGACTTATCAGAAAAAGTGACCCAAATATTATCATCTTCACTCTTTTTTTATGTATTATTAGTTGTGTCTATAAGTTTTATGTTTATTTAATATGACTTATTGATAATGTATACTTATATGTATGATATGATTTTTTTCTTTATGTGGTAGGTTTTGATATATATGTATTTATTCTCGAATTTTTTTTTTAATAATTTCAAATGAAAAGACAATTAGGAAATTGTTAAAGTAGCAGCGATTATAAGTTATATACTGTCAGAATTCTTATTTTATTATTTTTAAATAGGGAAGATATTAAATGATAAAGATTATAATTTTCTCAATTTAACGCTATTAAATATTACAGTTCAGTCAATTTGTAAATATATTATTAAAAAGTTTTATCACTAAAGTCCTTTTTTTAATAACTATAAAACATGCAAGTCCACAAACATATAATTTTATTAATTTTATAAATTATTACGAAGCTTTAAAATATTTATTATCATTGAAAAGATTTGACACAATTGTACTTGTTAAGAATTTAACACTAAAAAAACTAAAGACTTAAGTGACGAACCTAATGATTAAGTTATGTAATTTGATTATTATTATTTTGAAAAATTTATATTAATAATTGTGTAGGAATAATATTAAATAATTTTATGAATTTCATAAGAACCATTAGGTATCGTTAATTAAGTCTTATGTGATTTTTTATTTCGTCAACAAAAAAAACAAAAGATTTAAGTGACGAACCTTATGAGAAAAAATATGAAATATAATAATTATTATCTTAAAAAATTATAATTTATTAATTTATTTGTTAAAAATTATTATTTTAATAAATAATTTTTCCAAATAAGTAATTTTTAAATTAATTCACTTAATTCTTGTGTGATATTTCTGTTTCATCATAAAACCCGCAATCAAAACCTAAATATTCAATAATTAAATAACCTTTGATCAATTATAATTCAAAAAAACTTTCTGAATGAAGTACTATCATTAATTAAAAGCGATTTATTAATGATTTTATATATATAATATTAAACAAACTATACTTTATCTTTATATTTCGATCTAATCTTATATTTTCATTTAACACTCTCTTATCTTTGCACAATTAATATCCATAATGAGTAAGCACACAATAATTTTCAAATCCCGTAGCCCTAATTCATCCATAAAAGGTACGATACGTACGATTGATCTTCTCAGGAACGCGGATTTTATATTTTGTAAACGATTTTTTGTTGTTGTGGTCGCAGTAGAGTAAGTTTTTTCTGCGATTTTTTTTTTTATTTTTCAAGTCCGCAAAACTCAAAACATAAATATTTTCAAAGAACATGTTTGTTTAATAGAAATAACTATACATATTATGATATTTGCAGTGAGTGTTTTGTGTGTAACATGCGTTTCTATATATATATATAAAATACGTATTTCCAAGATCTATAAAAATGCATCTAAAAATATAATAATTATGTGTGTTGTTTTGCGTTGTCATCGTCATAAAATTTTTTGTTTAGAAAAAAATATTTTTGAGTTAAAATATTGCACAAGTCGCAAGCAAGCAACTGCAGAATATGCGTATCTCTTTTATATATTTTAACTTCCGTTTAATGAAAATGGGTTGAATTGTTTATTGTATACATTTTGTGTACTAAATGTTTATCTATACGGACTACATTTTGCACACATTTATTGCACTCGACTTATATGGTGATAACAATATAATACTTTTTTTTCTATAAAAATAGAAAAGATTTGCTTTGTTTGTTTAGAATGCAATAGGAAAAAACCATCATCATCGTCAAGCTGCATCGATTTGAAAGTATAAACAAATAAATTTACAATAGAAAATTTATAAATGAGCATGAGATGTGATTGACAAAATCAAAATTACGTTCCATTCATGTTTCATTGATAAAAAATGTGTATGACTCGACATTTTTATTGTATGGGGATATTGCAGAGAATGTCATAAAATAATAAAATATTGTCTGCTTCTAAATCATGTTCAATATAGTCGAAAATATGATAATCAATTTACAACAACAACAAAAAAGGTCCCTCGTCTTTAAACTTTGAGACCTCAATTAAAGTCACAGAGTATAATATAGACTTATAGAGTAAAACAAACATACACTAACATTAACCAAAATGTAAAACTTTCTCTCTCTCTCATTTTTGCCGACGATTTAATTATGGGAACCCCTCTTAACATTTGACCTAGAGACTCTAAATTTAAGCCTAAAGTATAGGAAAACCAAAAATTCACCCTCACTAAAATTAGGCTAAATTCGTCTACACTGGAAAAAAACGTTCTGTATTGGCTCATATTTTTCGGCTATTTCAAAAGACAGAACCATTAGTCCCCCAGTTGAATGTAGAAAACCCAGAAGCTCCCTGATCTCCGTGAAGGCTATTTGAGCCAAGTCAGTAAGTATGTGATTCATCACATAAAACGATATTTCAATCTCCGCTATTCACCGTTAATTACTGTATATCAGTAATGTAGACTGTTAAATTATCGTTTGAGAAAAACATATTCGGTAAATTTGATACAGGAGCATTTTTCGGAAAAAACCTTTTCCAAATTGATAGAATTTAATAAAAATACCCGATTGTTAATTTCTTGAAATATTAAAAAAAATGTTACGTATCATATACTGGACCCCCTCCCTCCCTATTGTAACAATCTGAACATAATTAAAAACCCCCTCCCTTCTCCTAGAGCGTTACGTAATATATGGACGGTCCCTTTTATAGAAAATAAGGTTAAACATTTACATATAATATATAGAGGAATATAAATTGAAATCTGATCTCAAATTGAGACAATATTTATGCTAATGAATAATATTTGTATTTGTAGTACGTTTTTTTGTTTCGTTATTTTGCATAAAAATTTAAAAAAAATGTATATAAATATCCTATATAGTCCTAAATTTTTTATATATATATATATATTACACCTGTATCTTATTAGGTTATTATATTTAAGTTAAATCCGTATCATATCCCTTCAAGAGATGGATGCACTTAATAAAATTGCGATGCTCATCCTAATCTCTCAAAAGTTATATGATATTGATTGTCACATCAAAAACCCATATTTGTATAAATAAATTCTCACCCTATATTGTTTTTCAAGTATTTTCATTATTTTTTATTTTTATTTTATCAAATTTTAGATTTTATTAATTAAAATATACTAGTTACTAGAAAATCGATGGGTCCTGTAAGCACATATATGTTTATTTTCAATATTTGTTGTTGTTTGTTTGTTCGTTTAAACTAAAACTCAAAGGCCTCTGTTTTATTACATGCTAAGTGAGCTTTTGTTCCTAGTACCCAGTAGAATATGTTATAGATTCTTCCATTTTTATTTATCAAATAATTTTATTTGTAGTCTTTTAGTGTAATAAGTTAAATTAAAATAGAAACAAATTTTGGAAAGATCATTCTGCTTGTTCATCTAAGCTAAACTCAAAACATTGTGTTTTATAACATGCTAAATGAGCCTATGCTTTTAGTACCCTGCATAATATGTTATAGGTTCTTCCTTTTTATTTTTCAAATAATTTGGTTTTAGTGTAATTAGAAAAATTCTAAATTCTGCTTGCTTATTTTGGCGAAAAACAAAAGCCTTTGTTTTATATTATTATACTCGTAATTTGTGATATATAAAAATTTTAAAAGACCATCTAAGACAATACAATTTTATTTTAATAAATTATTTAATAAAAAAAGACAAAAGTTCAAAAAAAATTACACGCAACATTTTATTTTACCGAAAATTATTAATAAAAATCTAAATTTGATAATTCAATTATATTTCATTCATATAATAATATTAAGACATATTTCTGACAATTTCACCACCTTTTCTTTTCTACTAACTTTATATTATATGTAGTTAAGTTGTTATAATGTTGCACGTAATGATAATGTCACGCACGCATATCGAAAATTATGCTGCAAACGCATAAACAAAAAAGCCCATTGACTGTTTTAATATTTTATAAAATTGCCGCATCTCAAATGCGGCAACGAATTGCTGTCACATTATTTGGGTGAAAGTATCAAATTTATTTGTGAATTAAATTTTTATCATATTAATAATTTCTTGCTCTTGGTAAATTGAGTGGACAAAATAATAAGAACACAAGAAAAAAAATATGATTGTCGCACACGTTGTTCGTTTATACCGATATAAATAAAATTATATTTTAATAAAAACATATCATAAAGACAACGATCTGAGAAGTTACATATTTTATGATAATATACTTACACAGTTTACATATATCAACAATAACAACAACAGCAAAAAATTGGCACATTTTTTCTTATTTTTTGCATTTTGGTAACCGGCGCGGCCTCTTAACATTTGTGTGGTTTTTTTGTGGTTCTTTAATTTATTGCAGATTAAGACCGTTGAAAATTAAGTTTAACAGCAAAATGTGTATATACCTGAACGTAAAATATATAACGAGAGAATTAATTTATATATTTGTGCACACATAAAACCACGATGATTGTCATGGGAAACCGGAATTATTTAGTTGCAGATCATATTTTTACTATGTATATATATATGATCATATTGTTGGTACTTGCACATTGTTAATAAAATAATAAAATATATGTATAATACATACACCTAAAATATAAAGATTTGTGTATAATATGGTTTGTCTATATATGCCAACAATTGCACAACAATTAAGCGGTAAATATGAAAAGATTTTTAATAAATTATTTTGAGTAATTGAGGTTTAATAAAAATTTGTATAAAAGTTAAGCTTTGTAAACTTATTAAACGCAAAAATTTTGAAATTTAAAATAAACATGGTTTTTATATATTAAGTATCATATATAAACTTAACAATTCGATCGGCACTATTATGTCATATATTTCCAAATGTTTAAGCAGTCAGGAAGTTAGTTAAAAATCGAAATCTACTAGGCAAACGCCGTTTTTTTTTCAGAAAAATTAATTTTTTCTTTAATAAATTTTGGTGGGTCGAGAAATTAATGCTAAAATATTTAAAAAAATAAACAGAGGGCGGCCGTAGGATGGTCGTCACTCCAAGCATA
>JANSTW010050667.1:0-12665 GCA_027564275.1 Diadocidia ferruginosa
CTTAACGTTTTTCTTTTAAATTGTACATTTATATACATATATATTGTGTCAGTAGGACATTTTGTCCGTTGACTAAAATAAAATAAAATAAAATCCTATCAGTGGCGCCAATTTAGCCAAATGTTGGGTGGCAATATTTTTTTTTCATATGAATGATTCTAAACATAGGCTGGTATGTAGACTGTGCTATTTGAAGCCATTTAATGTTACTTTTTGACAGCTGATGTCTATATATATATTATTTTTTAAATCGCTTTATTACCTATTATAAATTTGCCGCGCAGCAAATTTTTTTATAACATAATACCAAAAGATACACAAATCCTTCATTAGAATGCGTAGTAAAATTCTAAAGGGATTATTTATAGTCGAAATTTTTACAGAGAAATATTTTATTGATATATTGATATCTTTATGTAACTCTGTAATACGTAAATCTGTCCAAAAATGTACCTTCTCAAATCAACTTCGGAAGTAGTCACTATAGTCTTAGAATCTCCATGATTCTACAAAATTTTAACTGGAAATAGTAATTTTTTACGATTGGTGGAGTCGAACCACAAACCTTCAATACTCATTAGATTAATCAACGCATTTAACTGCTGAGCATTGCATCGTTAAAAAAAACCTTTCTAACTCGTTAAATTCTTTCAAAAAATTGTACACTTGCAGAAATCTAAAGAAAATTTTTATATACAGTTAGAGTTTCATACAATCTTGTCTTTTTTAAAAAAGAAGGTGAACAAGAATACAAAAGTGTATAAACATACGAATGAAACAAGCAACATTTCTGCTATAAAGAAGTTGACATTTTTTTTATAGTAATAGTAATTTTTTTAACAAGATTACATGTAATGGCAGCTTTACTGGGTATATTCAGTGATACTACAGGACGAAATGTGATAATAAATGATTTTCATACTAAAATCATAGCGCTTGAGCCTATTTTCGTAGTGAAAATTTTGTTTGTACGTTTTGCCGCATATAATAAAAATTCACCTCAAATTTTTGTTGTTTTCTTAACAATCCGTTGGGGCTTATTTTTTCCATTTTATGAGCAAAGTACGTGACGTCAAATCTGTTTTTATAGGTTTCCCTAGATAGTATCACTATAAGTTTAATAATTTAAAAATCACACTCCGATCTCTTTTTTTAACATTTGCGAATGAAAGGTGATAGTCCACTTGTGAATTTTTTTTGAACCTGCCTGAGTCTCGAACCTACATACCTGTATAGTGTATACATAATAATATGTTCTATTATTATGAACAGAATACTCATGATAATTGATAATATTTAAAGAAACATTGTATAGAAATACATCAAAAACAAATTAAATAATATATTTTTATTTTTTATTAAATTTTCCAGAATAAAATGTCTGCGTCAAACAAATAAATATCTATCTATATAGCCAAATAAATAGGTACATAAAATTATATATTTTCGTAAATTTATTTGCAAAACAAGGATAATAAATTATTATATAATATACAATACGTTAAGAAAAATTACGTAAACATTTTTAAGAAAATATGAACTCGTATACTTGCAACAGAATTGTTAAGTTTTTAATGCAAGACAATTTGACATAATTTTTTAATTTATTTATTATTTATTTTGAATTATATAAGTGACACAATAAAATATTATCCAAATGGTTGTTTTTTTTAAATTAAATTTCAAAAGTTTTTTTTTACTGCTGGAAATATTTAAATTTTATTTTAAATTGTGCAATTGACAGCTGTTTTTTATCGTCTCCCTTTAATATACCAAAATAAACGTAATGTAAAAAAATAGACAATTTCAAATGCACCGAGTACAGAAAATCCAGTAAACAGACCAGCAGTTCCACCAATTGAAACTGAAAAACAAACAATAAAATATATTTCTGCGTATTTATAAAATTAAAACAAAAATCATATATTCAATATTTCTATTGTATACCATATAAATCTTCAATAGTAAACAGAATTTTTCGCTTATAACGAATCAATGGATATTGTTTGACTGTCATTAAAGCACCAATTGTTGTTAAAAATTCGGTTGTAGTTTCTAACATTTGAAAATTGTCAACGAAAATTTTTGTATCCACGCAGTTTGGCAAACAGTAGCATGGAATTTTACCATTTTTATCGTCACGTAACTTTAATAGTAAATCTGTGGTAAAAGCACGTACAAATGTTAACAAATTTACTCTATATACAATAATATTTTTGCATTTTCTAGATATTTCAATTTTTTTTTTAAATAAATAAATACATGGGGCGACATAACGTCCAAAAGCTTTCTAAAACTTCCCTAAAACCGATGAATTACCGAAATATAAAATACTGTAAATCTTTCGCTTTATTTAGAATTAAATATTTATAATTTTTAAACGGGGTTTAGCAAAGAAACAACATAATTTATCTAAGTGATCTTAGCGGTTGGAAGCTTTTGAAAGCTTTTAGGCGTTATGTCATGTCATGATTTAGCTTTTCTAACACATATTTTATATATTATAATTTATTAATATAAATTTTAATTTTAATTAAATATTAAAG
The DNA here is from genome assembly GCA_027564275.1 of Diadocidia ferruginosa. Classification (NCBI taxonomy): domain Eukaryota; kingdom Metazoa; phylum Arthropoda; class Insecta; order Diptera; family Diadocidiidae; genus Diadocidia; species Diadocidia ferruginosa. The sequence goes on from JANSTW010050667.1 coordinate 2,547, forward strand.
AAATTGACTCAGCATAAGTCTTACCTTTATTCTTTGAAATGCATCCTTTAAGTTCTTTATAGTGGCACACTTTTTTCGGTTGAGTAACTAGATAATTGTATAAAAAAATATAAATTTAGAAAAATAATAACATTTATGCAATTTTATGTTTATTCGATAATTAATTGGTTGAAAAATTAGTACATGCATTAGTAGAGGAGAAATATATTTTAGGATGGAACTAATTTCCATAGGGACAAAGTTTAATTTTTTTGGTTCTTTGGAAGTATCTTTTTAACATAATATAGTCAAGTCCAAGACTGCAGAAAAAAGGCTTTGACTTATTTTATGCTGTTAAAAACAATTTTATTGTTAATTATTATAAACCAAAATAATCTAAGATTTTTGGACAATGTTTCCAAGAAAAAAAAATCAAAAATGGCGGAGATATTCAAGATGGCGGCGAAAATGAAAATCATTTTTAATTCATTCAAAAATTAACAGATTTGATTTGATTTGAAAAAAAAAATGGCGGACTTATTCAAGATGACGGATTTTAATTCCTTTTCTTCTTCTTATCGTATCTCCGTCATTTATTAACCGATTTTCATGAAACAAATTTTAATTGGTTAATAAGATAGTAATTTATCAGAAAAATCATGTTTCCAGAACAATACAAATGGCGGCTTAATTCAAGATGGCGGCTCTTGAGATACTTTAACCTGTATCTCGGCCATTTATGAACCGATTTGGCTAAAACAAAGTTTATTGTATTACAAAAAATGTTAGTTTTTTCTCAAAAAATATTGTTATTTGAAATAAATATTTTAAAATAATAGATTTTTGTGAATTTATACTGTTTTAATGTGGGTTCCGCCATTTTAAATTTTGCATGTAACATTTTTTTTTTCAAAAAATTAGGAAAGATTAAAACTATAAAATTCCAAAATTTCACAAAAATACGTTAGTATATTTGTACAAGTTATAAAGTATTTTTGTTTTTGCCGCCATCTTGAATAACTCCGCCATCTTAAATTGTTTTCTTTGGAAACATGGTGCGAAAATTTTTATTTTTTCAGTTTTATCATAATCAATAATAAGATTGGCTTTAGCATTTAAAACTAAAATTCACTCAAGAAACTTGACATTTTAATTTTTTTTACTGATTTAAAATTTAAAATTCAATAAAACCCGCCATTTTGAAAATATTTTTTGAAAACACTAATTTAATGAATAATAATTAAATTTTCTGAAAATTTCTTATTTTCCTAACAAAATAAATGTTTTTTGATAAAAATCGATTCATAAATGACGGTGATACAGAGCAAAGTGTCTCAAGAGCCGCTATCTTGAATAAGTATGCCATTTTGTATTTTATATTTTTGCAAAAAATCCTCAAAAATCATAAAATGTTGAAGCTAAAATCTGTTGATTTTTGAATGAATTAAAAATGATTTTCATTTTCGCCGCCATCTTGAATATCTCCGACATCTTGGATATTTTTCTTGGAAACATTGTCCAAAAATCTTAGATTATTTTGGTTTATTATAATCAATAATAAAATTGCTTTTAACAGCATAAAATAAGCCGATTGCAGTCTTAGACCTGACTAATACTATAAAAGTCTAGAAAAATCTATGTGTGCAAATGCGTTTTTATGGGCGCCATATTGAAAAAAATGCGGCGATTCCTTTATTTCTGGTAATAGACCGAAAACTATCGATTATATCTACTCGGTTTCTATTAAAGTATAACAGTATTTAAAATTATCTACGTTTTATGCATACTAAGTTTTTCTGTATCTTGGCCACACTTCGAGATATAGCAGTTCAAAGACTCGTAAATTTCACGATTTCGCAAAATTTTCATTTTTTTCGGAGATATCATATAGATTTTAGAGTGGAACTTATTCCCACATAGACAAAGTTTGATATTTTTGGTTTGTTTGCAATATCCTTTTAACATACTACAATTCTAGAAAAATCTAAGTGTGCAAAATCGTTTTTTTTGACTACCATCTTGAAAAAAATACGCCGATTCCTGTATTTTTTTCAAATGGCGGCTAAAAAACCCTTTTTGCAGACTTAGATTTTCTAGACTTTTAGTATGTTAAAAAGATGCTTCTAAAGAACCGAAAAAATCAGGCTTTGTCTCTGTGGGAAATAGTTCCACCTTTCATCATTTTTTTTATCGTAGATCTCCTCTACTAATATGGTCGTCAATGAAAAGGATGCGGGTTTAGACTGAGAATTAAAGTGAATTTAAAAAAAATATTTTTTTTGAGAATTTGAAATTGTAAGCATTTATTACAAGCTCATGACAAAAAAAAACTTTTTTTTTTACTAAACAAATGTCATGTGATACATAAGATTACAATCGATTATATTATGCACGCGTAATAATATAATATGATGATATTCGTGTTTGATAAAATATAGGTATACGATAATATAGGAGTATACATTAATATATAATTTGAATAAATATATTATAATCCGATAATATTAATCATTATATAATATATTAAACCAATAAATTGTAAACATTGTATTAATTCTTTCAATAAAATTTAAAATGTACATTCTGCACCATCATACTTTAAATTTAAAAACATTATTCCTCTGTATTCGTGCATGCATATTAGTTTTTATCATACAATGTGCGATGTTTTGTATGTGCAAAAGGATTACGTAGATTTTCATCAGATGTAAATAAATTATTTTCATGTTAAATGATTAAAATCCGATATTTAAATTGAATTTACAAGCATAAAACATTATGCATTTTAACGTATACCATTCTATAGAGCTAGATGCAATATGCGTAAAACAAATATAATTCGCTTCGTATAAGTATATACAAATTATATGTAGAATAGGGCTGGCTATTAGGGTGGGCCGAAATATGCAAAAATTCGAAATTTTAAACAAAATAGTGCGGAAAAGTTGTGCTTGATAGCTCAAAAGTTGCGTATTAAAAATCAAAAACAGCTATAAAGTTTTTTTTTCATTTATTTTTATCTCCAGCGACTTATCTGCATTTTACCGTTAAAATAATGAATATTTTTCAAGATAGTGAAATTTCTGTTTTAAATGCAATTTTCATGAACTATTTCTAAAAAACTAAAAAAACTTTATAGCTGTTTTTGATTTTTAAATACGCAACTTTTGAGCTATCAAGCGACTAAAAATTCGAACTTTTATTTTTGATCCTCCCATAGAGATCTCAGGATTTCAACTCACAGGCGCGACATCTAGACTTAAATTTAAAAAAATAAAAAAATATAAGGAAATTTTTATTTTTTTATTACAAATATTTTCCGCTCTATTTTGTTTGAAATTTTGATTTTTTGCATACTTCGGCCCACCCTTCTGGCTATATTATCAATCTCTATGATGTACACATCCCATATATATGATATAAAAAAACATTTTTTCTACAAATAAAAAGCATAAATGTTTTACCTCGATTCGGATAAAAATGTGGAATACATTTGCATAATTCATAGGCTAAATTTAATCGACATTCTTGTGTACATAAACCGTTTGTATAGATTTCGTAATGGGTTAAATTGGACTCGTATAAAAAACGGCAACCTCTTTGTTTTATAGTTGTCTCCCTTGATATACAGGTTCAAATTGATATTTTGTTGAATTAGCCATAGGTGATATTGAGGTATTTAGTTAAAAAAAATTAGAATAATTAATATAGAAAATTGAATAATTTAAAAAGAAAATGCCAGTACATACTCTTGAAATTCATCATCCACAACAATTTCATTTGCAAAACAATGATATTGTATGGCAAATTTGGAAAAATGATTATTTCTCGATATGTTAATGGTATCGAATGGACTGTGTAGAAAAATCTGGAAAATAAAAGTCGTATTATACATTAAATAAATTATATAACACAAACGTGACATAAGGCCCGTAAGCTTTAAAAAGTTTTGGGTTTTGTTATATTGTCACCATTTTTCCAATACAAACCATCAGTTCATCTGTAAAACCAATAAAACTGTACGCTAAATCCCCATCAAATAAATTACCGGCTATAACTTTATGCAATTTAGATTCTCTATAATAAAAGTCATCAATTTGTGGAACTGGAGCAATACCAAGTATTAGCATACTTGAGGAATAAAAAGTTTTGCAATTAGTCATTGAAAAAAAGTATATAATTAGTATAAGCCATACGTTGTAGATAAATTAAAGGATAGATAATTATTTGTTGTATAACAAATACCATATTCTGTTAAAACTTGTTCACACTCCAAGAACTCTAAATTACGAATCGATCGTACTTTATTTTCGCCACCCTCTCGACGACTCCAATCCTCACTTAAACTATATATGAGAAACATGTAGTCGGCTGGATCAATATTTAAATCCTGCAGCGTGTGTGCATATTAAATAAGATTGAATTTATTTAAATTATATAATTGTTTCACTCAAAATACTTCAATTGATTTAAAATCTGGAATATCTTCAAAATTAACATACGATGAATTCGCCAAAGATTCCATAAACAAGTAAAATTCATCACATTTTTCTCCATGAATATTTCTGTTCCTTTAAAAATAAAAATAAATAATTTAAAAAAAAATTATTTTGTATCATAATTTACTCGCAATATTCAGTCAATTTGTATCGATCAATCCTATTTACGGCTGGACAAATTGTTATACTTGGCAACGATGTATTCCAATAGTAATGATCCTTTTCAATCGTGATGACTGTACTCTTTGTCTCATAACGTTTGTACGATTGATAGCTCAATAGGCAGCATGAACAAAACGCTGTCACTATTAAAATGAACCAAAATAGTCTGAAAACAAAAATTAAAGGTCTAATAATAATATAAATCAGTGACGAATAGGTATTCTCTATTATGGGCTATGGCTTCTATACGTACTGCTTTGGTAACCGTAAAATAAATAATAATTAATTTATTTAGTTTCTTAAACTATCACTCAAACATTGCTTTCTAAAATCAAAATTTTTACTTCTCCAAACTTATCATATATATGTAACAGAGACACATTATATCAAGTATTCAGATACTTTTCATTTTCTACTGTTTTCATTTATAAGCCTCTAGGGGCCTTCCATATATTACGTCACACACTCACACCAAAGAGGGGGTTGGGAGTTGGTTAGCAAAATTGTGACGTTGTGGGATGATGGGGGAGGGGAGTGTTGAAATATGTGATGTCACAGAAAATTATTAAAAAATGAATCTAGAAGAGATGCAGATGATCTATCAATCTTAATACTGGGGATAGATACGGGGACCGTCTACAAAAAAATGCAGATGGCCCCGGATATCGTGGAAGAGTGGTGTAATACAAATGGTCTTAAGATTTACAACCAATCACTGGTGTTGGCCCCGCAGGTGAAGTATCTTGGAGTAATTCTAGACGGTAAATTGAATTGAAGCAGGCATGTTTAGGATAATGTAGATAAAGCAACAAAAGTCTTCTGGTAATGCCGAAGAGCTTTTGGGAAAATATGGGGATTGAAACCGAGAATTGTACACTAGTTGTACAATGTACACCTCGATTATCAGACCCATAATTTCATATGCATCTATAGTATGGTGGCCGCGGACTAAAGTAAAAACCTCTTGTTCAAGGTTAGCTAAGATTCAGAGGCTGGCCTCAATAGGAATTTCTGGAGCCATGCGATCGACACCATCAGACGCTCTGGATGTGAGAGGGCAATCTTGTTCCCCTGGACCTTTTCGTACAGGAAGAAGCGAGAAGGACGTATATCAGGTTAAGGGTGAACAAGCAATGGGAAGAAATCGATTATGGACACGGTCAAATAGGAAATGTTCTACTAAGGGAGTCTTCCGAAGTAGGTATGCCTTCCGATAAGATCACTCCATACTTTGAATTTATTCAAAGATATAAAATCATTGTACCATCAAGGCAGGAATGGGAGCAGGGTCGCTATCCTTTGGTATCGCCGTGTACTACCGACCTGTTTACGGATGGGTCAATGACAGAAAAAGGCTCAGGAGCGAGTGATTTCAAATAAAGTTGTTAGTCTTGGAGTTATATTGGACTATAAATTGAATTGAAAGGCTAATACCCTCATGACTTGTAAGAAAATCTATTTTGGGTTACATTATTTTTAGTTAAAAGCTTACTGTGTCCATATTATTTCTATTACGATATTTTATTCTCCCACTTGAACTCGCACTCTGCTGATAGGCTGCAAATAGCATATAACTGTTGCGTAAGTTTCATTTTAAATTTAAATAAGAGATCATGTTTCTCCCATTAAAAAAGAATTACTAGGGACTTCCTTAACTAATTTCTTTATGTATCGCTTGATATGTTTCATTATTAAGATGTTAAGGCATGGTGAACCGAACTATATTTTTAATTTAACTACTGAATGGAATGGATTAGATATATTTCTAGAATTAAATTAAAAACCGCGTTTTTGTTTTGTGTTAAAGTTTATTTCTCATTTTTTTGTTGTTGATTTTTTTTTTAATATAGAAATCCTCAAAATATTTAAATATTATTTTAATTTATATATTATTTGCCGGATACGCGCCGGGGTTAATTTAAAAATGTATGAAATAATTGTAGGTTTTTTGAAAGTTTTAAAAGCTTTAAATATTTCCATTTTTTTGCTTTATTTACTCTAGTTTTATAAAATTGCAACAATAAAAAAAAAAAAAAAACTGAACAAGAGAAAATGTTTTATATGATTATAAGATAGAGTAGTAGAGGTTATATAGGATAAATGTCTAATAAAAAAAAAAACAACGAAAAAAAATACAATACAATTTTCAATTCGTTAGTTAAATATTTTTCTGTAAATTTATGACAATTTTTTAGCCTTCTGATAGAGCGTGTCGACCACTTTGCCCATACTGTGAATTGTTTCCAGTGCGGTTTCATAAGTCTTGTCTACGGGGATCTCTTCGAATACAATTAAGACACCTTCGCCCTGATCCAAGATGCCGCTAAATTTCTTGTCTAAAATCATTTGTGATAGTTTCTTCTCGACCTGCGCCATCGGAAGCTTTATGGATTGGGCAATGTGTGAAACCTGTTAGTTGGGCGGTGGTTAGGAGTTTCGAATTATTTAATTGACAAAAATACAATTACCTCAACTCTTGAGTACGGTTCGATAATGCGACACAGATTTTGTTCCAACATTGTGTCGTACAATGTGCCCAAATGAGCCTTTACAATAACATCTTCTTCCAATTCTTTGCGATATTCTTTCAAAGCATCCTGAAAGTCGGCCAACGAACGCTTGTGCGAAGCTTGCGCAACGGCTTTCATGGCATCAATGTCACGTCCCGAATAAGTAATAGCCTAAAATATAGAAATTATTTAATTTAATTTAAAAAAAAGCCCAACAATTTACTCACCAATTTTCCGCTAACAATTTGATTTACATCATCGGCCAAGCCCAACATAATTTTACATAAAAGCATATATTTCAGTGCGGTTAAGGCTTTGCTATTTTCAACGCTATCGTATCCCTCGAAGGCTTCATAGAAATACGAATAGGCTGTTTTGAAATCTTTCTCGTCGGCAGCATGCAAGATGCCCGACTGCAGGTCCAAGGCACCCTGCATTTTCGGTGCACAATAGATGGCATTGGCAGTTGTACGGGCGGATGTTAGAGCGGCACGTGCCTACGAAAATTTAACAATTAGTATTTCAGTTTGATAAAAAACACAAATTTTGAAGGGGTTGGAACTTGGGACACTTCTTTGGTTTTTGGAAGTCCTGGAAAGTTTTATGGAAGTCTATTTTTGGAAGTATTGTTGAATGTCTTAACTCTTTAACTCTTTTGGAATTTGTGGAAATGTGTTGGTCTTTGGACGTACTTTAGGAGTCTTAGAAGACTTAAGCTGGAAGTCTTATGGAGGGTTTGTTGGAAGTATTTTTAAATTTTTGGAAGTCTGGATGTACTTTGGAAACCTTAGAAGTCTTTAAACATTCCTGGAAGTCTTTTGGGCGTACTTCGGAAGCCTTTGTTGGAAGTCTTATGGAACTCTAGACGTCTTTGGAAATCCTGCATTATAAGTTTTATGAGTAAAGTCTTTTGGAAGTTTTGTTGAAGTCTTTCAGGATTCTTGGAAGACTTTTAGACGTACTTTGGAAGCCTTAGAAGTACTTTTTGGAAGTCTTATGTCAATATCTTTTGGAATTCTTGGAAGTTTTTGGGCGTATTTTAAGTCTTTTGGAAATATTGTCAGTATGTCGTAGGTTGGAAGTCTTATGGAAGTTTAATTTGAAGTTTTTTTCGAAAAACCGCCAAAAAATATCTGTACTAGGTTTTAATGAGTTGACTGGCATGGGCTCAAATTTTTATACTTTTATACGAACTAATCGTATGGGAAAAACCAGTACATCAAGCGGTTTCTTCAATATTTAATTTTAAAAAAAATTAATAAATATAAGAATCAGTGTTCTCAGGACCACCCTGTACTCGATTATCCTCTGTATTTTATGGAAAATTGTTGGTGTGACTATTCATAGATTCGCATATCAAATGCATTTAGCAGCTGAACCAGTTTCATCAATTCATTGCCTAATATAGCAGTCCATTCAGAGTTGTACTTGTTTGCAAACAACAAAAAGCTTTGTCTGCCCCGAAAAAACAAATGGTTTAATTTTTACAAAGAAAACTGCGCAATTAAAATTATTCAAATAATTTTCCACAAAAAGAAGGAAAATTTTGTAAAATCATGACAATTTGTAAAATTATTTTTTTATAATTTATGTGCAAGTGAATGTGTTTTTGTGACGTCACAGCTAAAACTAAATTTTACAAAATGCAATAACCTTCGCCGTCAATAACAAGAAGAAAATGTTCTTTGTCCCAATTATTAGCAATGTGCAGGAAGATACTCACCTTTGGCAAATTACTCAATGCGTGATAGGTTTTACTTTCCAGCAATTGAACATCGACCAGCAGCATTTTATCGTCTAATTTTTTCAATTCTTTCAAAAGGGTTGCGCCTAACTGTAAAGCTTCCGTATACATTCCGGTATCGAAAAATAAAGCAATTAAACGGGCCTCCAGCGATTGTCGCAGAAAGGTTCGTTTCTCTTGTTTGGCCCATTCTATACACTCCTTGCACAATTGCACCTCGATGCCTGTGCCAGCTTCCAAATCCAAAAATAAGTCTACCAACGAACGAACCAATTTTGCAGCCTTTGCCTTGCTGATCAAACTGAGAAAGGGTCTCGTTACTTTGATTAGATCGGCCAACTCCTTGGCCTTGCCTTCTTGTTTGTAAAGTTCACCTAGCTGCAGAATGCCTTGCTCCTTGAGGCGTATTAATTCATCGTCATTCTCAGCCACCTCTTGTTCACGTACGATTTTGTTCAGCAGAGAGATTCCTTCCTGCCGATTTACCGAAGATATTGCTTGGGCTCTTTCAAATAATGTAGCACCCGCCATTCTGATCCGTAGGATTGTGCACGAAACAAAACAAAATTTGTAATTTTTCTAACTCTCGTCGTCCAAAATAAAATGTCTGATTTTGTGTGTTTGGAACAAATTATAGATTCAATTTTTCGCCTTCCACTACTCCTGTCACACGTTGCTTTGCATAAACCGCTTAATCATTGCAGCGCAGCATAGCCAACCGTGGCGAACCAAATGAACGCGTACGTTAGTTGGTGTAAGCGTTCACTGCGTGATTCGGTGTAGATTGCATTGTTTTTGTTTTGCGAATTATTTTTAACCCTTGCATGCAGGTACATTATTAATTAATGTAGTTTTTGTTTTTTCCACCGAAATAATTTTATAGAAAACCAAAAAAAAATTGTCAAGCTTTGCGGTCCAATATTTTTAAATTATATACAGTTTATCTTGCTGTAAATATAATTTATTTGACGTTTCGTCTAATTTATAGACATTATCAGAACTAGAAAATATAAAACGTTACAAAACTTATGTACGCACTAAAAAAAGAACAACATGTTTGTACTTACAATTTATACAAATTAAAAACTATATACACATTTTAAAAAGTCATAAAACTATATTCGCGGATTTAAAATTTAGGAACAGGCTTATCGATCAACGAAAAGTGAATATTTTTGCAATATTATGTGGCTCCAGCTATTCGCCGAAGCCTGTGGTTCCAGCA
>JANSTW010050678.1:0-23071 GCA_027564275.1 Diadocidia ferruginosa
ATGTTTATAATTCGGTAAAAATGAAAGTTTTGGATTTATTCCCATGCGCTTTTTCTATATTTTCATATAATAACTTACTAACTTACTACCCACAAAAACCCGTTTCACTGATTTTTTCTTTGATAATTTTTCCACCAAAATTTTTGATGCACTTAATCAAAATCAGCACTATTTAGCAACGCTAAATTTTTTGTGGAACCGGAATTTTGATTCTAGAAGATGACGTATATTAAAGTTACCCCCAACATCGCAAGCATTTTCTTAGGAGTTTTTAGCCCTAATAAAATGTTGTATATATAGTTACTGTGTTTCAATTAGATTAATACGATTAGATTAGATTAATTAAAAATTATTATTACATTATTAAATAAAATATCAATTAATAACAAAAACCAATATAATTCTATCTATATAGCTAATTTAAAATATTTTATTCTTAATTTATTTCATATATACAGCGATATCTCGTCACACAACAATCATATATAGACAATTTATGTAATGTATATATATAATAAATTTAGTTTATATATTTGCATAATAAATAATTATTTAAATTTTAATGAATATAATAAACAAGAATCAAATAGTGTTTAACCGCATATTAAATAAGCTCTACTCTATACATATATATAGACAAACTTATATATAATATGGAAATATGAAATATACTTAACTATATGTGCTATAGATGCGTATATTATTAACATCAATTTGCAAATGGTAAATCATTTATTCATTAATTTCTATCGATATTGATTTAGAAAATAGTGTTATGTACCAAACTAAATATTATTCCAAATGAAATGCCTTGCGTTCTATGAATATTCATAATATTATCTATATTATATAGGTATATAGTTGATGCTAAAATATATAACCCATTTTGTTCAACTCAATTTTAAATAACCCAACCAAATATTTACCCTAAGGACATATTCTGGTTATATATTTTATACAAATATTCAGGGTATATATGTATGCGGACTCCCTTTAAAATGGTATGAAATTGTATATGAAGCCGACACACACCACAATTTTTCAGAACTTTCGCACATAAATGCATTTTACTTAAAATGTTATTACTTATTTATATATGGAAATGTAAAATTCTACACACTATAGAATTCAGGTAATTTAATATTTTACATATATTTAACTAAAATTATAGTTTATACACATTGTGTAAGTAAAGTGTAAACAGTAAAATACTAGAAATTACTACAAATTTATAAATGTGCATATAGTTATATCATCCTATATTTTAGCAATATTTTCGAAGCCTAGAGAATATATTTCATATAAAGGTGCCGTGCCGAATATTCCATTGAAGCCAGGGAAGCATTGGTATTCTTTGTTTCTTTACCAAAAAAAAAACTTTAATTGCTAACGATCGCGATACAACCACTCGCTTTATATAAATATCAAACTAATACTTTTGTGCATAAAGGGAACTAATCGATATATTTGCTTCCAATCCCTTATAAACTGTCCCACTTCTCTCTATCTCTCTCCTTTTATCTCTCTCCTTCTATTTCTCTTCTGCCTTCTTTCTTTCTCCCTCTCTTTCTTTATCAATGAAATGTATTCTATGATTTTTTTAAGTGAAAACTTCTTTAGTCTTAACAAAGCATCATGAATAATATTTTTGAAGACAAAAAATGAAATTAGTATATTCAACATAATGGGTCCTGGGCGCATATATCGTTTATTAGTTGTAAAAATACGATTCACTGTAATAATATTTTATTCCTCAAAGTTGTTTTCACTTCTATCAGCAGTTCCCGAGACTGCATTCCTTTTTTTATTTATTGAAGCTTGTATTAAAAATATATAAATTATTGGAAGCAAATGGAAAATTTAGTTGCCTTAACACCCCATTTTTTACAATAAACATGGAAATTTATTTATTTACTAATTCAACATCATTTTGGAAGAATTTTGTTGTTTTTGAAAATTAATAAAAAATTTGCAAAGAAAAAGAGCTAACAATATTTAAAGATATTAATTATTATTGATTCTGTCTAAAATGAAATCATCAGCGGCGGCTCTACCTATAGATTCGATGGGGCCTTGTTTAAACTAAAAAATAATATATTTTATTAGGTATTAATTAATTTATTTAATTTTTGCTTTAAATGATTCAAATTAAAATACTAAAATACTCAAAATTAATAGTTATTATTAACTTAAGAGTTACTGATACCAATGCAGTGGGTAACTTTGATGCACGTTTGAGCGCTCATCTTTTAATGAAATGTTATAATTTATTTTACTGCCATTGATAAATGAAATAGAAAGAGGGTGGAAGAAATGTTTTTTTGAATTTTTATTTTGTTATTTTTTAATATTAAAAAAACCAAATGTGAACTTGGGTGCATGTTTCAGAAAAATTGGTTTTAAAAATTTAAAAAATTTTAATTTTATTATTTTACAAATATTCATACAAAAATCGTGGAATAGAGTTTTTTCCCAAATTTTATTTTGAAATTTTATTATAACAATTTTTCTATGAGCCTGACACGGAAAAAGTAATATTTTTTTCTTATTTTACGTAATTTGTACTAGTAGTTCCGCTATTCACCGTTAATCGCTGTAGGTCGGTATCAAGCGGTGTTAAGCTTGGTAACGTTGTTGGGTGTTATGTCTTTGGGTGTTATGTCATGTCACCGATGTAGTCTGGTACGGTTTTTAAATTTTTTTTTAAACAAGTAAAAAAATTGAGCCGAGATAGATATTAATTAAGGTTAATTTATAAAATTGAAATCAAGTTAATTAGTAGAAAAAGAGTTAATAATTATTAAATTGATTTTAATTTTATAAATGAGCTTTTATTAATATATATCTCGGTTTAAAATTTAACGTATGTAGCTTAAAATTTTTTTTTTAATTTAATTAAAATAAGACTTTCCCATAAAACATTTTAAAAACCGTAATAGACTGAGTGATGTTTTTTTTTGTCGCATGTGACGTTCGTCGAAAATAGACTATAAAGGAATTCAAAGCTTTTAGTATTAAACTATATATGGCATTTAGAATTTTTTTAATATTTCTTTATATATACCTAAAATTTTTAGTAACTAATTAGTAACTTATAATAAATACTAATTAAATAATTAAATGAAATAAAATTTAGACAATCTTAAACTTACCCAAATTATTAATATAAAATTTTGAATGTTGATAATGTTGTCCAGTACAATTGCGGGGATGATGTTCATTACAATTATAAACAATTTTGTTTATATATAAACTTTACATTAAAAACTTCAACTTTATTCTAAACTTGTAATTTATATGTAACTGAACGTATTTTATTTTTATTTATTTAAAATATTTAATATTTTTGCAAACTTTATAAAAAAAAGTTTTTGATGAACCTTTATTTAGTAATACACTGATAAATTTATAACTCTTTTTTTCAAAAAATTATACAAAAACACATCATCTTTGATCATACATCTAATAAAATATTATAATTATAAATTTTATTTATTTTATATATTAGTTATTTGACATCGGCTGACAATATAATATATAAGTACACCTCAAGCAATGATGATGCGAGAAAAACACAAATTTTCCTCCACAAACTTTTATCTTCTTCTTATTGCCTTTGAACGTTGATCATCACCATAAATTTTACACGTATGCAAAATATTTGTTAAATACTCTTAAATCTCCTTTATATAAATTTTTAATTAAATAAAATGATGATATATATTCGCTGATGATGATGATGATGACGATGATGCTGGCTGGCTGGTGATGTAACACAAAACACACAACACAAGATTCTATTAAATTGCACTTTTCTATTTTTATATAATTTCAAATAATTATATTTTTACAAAAATATTATTTCGAAAATAAAAAACTTTTATATATTTTTTGCTATACTGAAGAAAAGTGCATTTATATACAAAAATTTTCCTGATAACTTATCAAAAGTGCATGCACATTTTAAAATGGATTTTATTTATTTATAATTTTTTTTCCTTTGCAAATATATGTATGTAATTTTGTTGAAATCAGCTTCATTTATATATACTTTGATATTATAATATTTTATATTTATATAAAATAAATACACAAAATTGATTAGATTGGTGTGTGCGTTGTTTTATGCAAAGTTTGTTGGTTTTTCGAATCAAAAATATAATAATAATAAATAAATAAAAAAAAATAACAAATTATTTTGTTTGTGAAAATATATAATATTCTGTTTTAATTCATTATCAGTATCTGGAAAGAAGAGAAAAAAAAAATTAAAATAATTAACATTCTTATTATTTTTTATTTTTTTGGATTTAAATCTTAAAATTTGTATTATATAAATTATAGTACCTATATAGATATATAGATCTGCGTAAAGTAAACTATAGAATATTTAGTTCCTTCGAGGATTTTTTTAAGTATAGGAAATAATAAACCATTATACACCATTCAAACTCAATTAAAATCAACTAAGTTTGCAGCAACAAACCACTATATTATGTATGCATGATGATTCAACTAAAAAGGTGTTATCCCATGGTACTGTGATAAAAAGGTATGATTATATTATTGCGCATCTACGCGGCCATATTGGTTTTTTTAATGACGTCCCTACGTTACAACGTTGCATTGTTTATGTTTACATTTGCTGCTATAAAAATAATTTTTTGAATTTTAAATTGTTTTATTTTTGTGTTTAAACATAGCCACTTTCAATTGTATGAGTTTTGAAATGAGGTGCTCGGCTAGTTATTATGGTGGCTATGGTTTAAATAATTAAAAAATAATTAAAACGTATACAAATATGGTCGCCTGTTCCATAGCAACGTGTAAAAGTAATACTCGTTTTAAAGCAACGAAAAATTGTGAAAATCAAATGAGATTTCATTCGTTCCCTCAGGACAAGAAAATTAAGAAATTGTGGATTGAAAAGTGTAAAAGAAGTGATGCAATTAATACTAAGTTTGCTAGTTTGCTTAATTTTATTGAAGAAAATGTAATGTTGTAACGACGTGACGTCATGCGCAGAAAATATTAAAAATGAGCCAGCTGTCAATCATATCTGTTATAGTTGTAGTATCATGTTAACAGTCGAAAAAAGTAAATATTTTATGAAAATTTATCTTTTAAAGAGTTGTTAGATGGCGCTACTGATTGAATTTCGATCATTCACTATATGACAGTCAGTTATTTGACTAAATAAAATAACATTCTACGGTTTTTACTGATATTTTTAGTTTAAAAATTAAATTTTTTGAACAACTGATTTTTAAACCAATGATTTGACTTTAAATCCCTTTAACAATGTGGTGTAAACTCACTCGTGGACTACATATATAGTAGAGTGGGCGAAATATGCAAAAATATAAAATTAGTTTTAAAAATATTATGGGAATTTAAGTTTTTTTATACGAATCTTTAAAGTTTAAACTAGTGATCAAATTGTTACCATAAACTTAATCTTATTATGCTTCCATAGAGTTCTTAGCAATTCGAATTTTTTAAATATTTTTATTTTTTTTATACATTTTTTTTAATAATAATTAATCTTTGTCTATTTCTGCCCACCCTACTGTATATAGGTATATAACAGAAATCATAAATTTCTTGTAGATTTTTTAGACTATTTTCTTTATTTAGTTTTAATAATTTTCTTGTAAATATACTTATAGTTTTAAATATATTATATATTTTCTTTATACTAAAAACAAGTTTTTGTTGTTGTAATTTTTAATAAAACTATTTTTTTAAAGCTCATTTAAAAAAGAAAACAAAAATATTTGTGTTTATTTAAATTTTGAATTATATTCATATTTAAAAATATGCTTTGTGTATAGTAGTTTTAAACTTTTCTTTTACATGAAATTATTATTATTTTTTAATTGTTTTTTTTTTATTTTAAATAAATTCACGGGAGTTTGATATATTTTTAGAGGAATTTAGTTTTTTGCTTTAAATTGTTATTAAATAAAATATATTTTCTATTAAATAGAATAAGAACGGAAAAAAAGAATTGTATATAAAAAAAGAGCAGAGTACATTTACCTCTTTTAAATATTTCCAAAAATATTTTTTTTAGAAACAACTTGAATTTTTATTTTATTTTATTTTTAGTTATTTAATTAAATTGGTTTGTGTATAGAAAAGTTTTTTTTTAATTTTGATTTTCTCGAAGGAAAAAAGTCTATAAAGTTTTGTTATATTTTATATATAAATGCTGTCTGGTTTTTGTGTTTATTTGTTTTTGTTGTTGTTGTGTATTGAGAAATGGTTGGTTTCTATTACCCTTTTATAAAAATATGCAAAATCTTTAGTTTTCTTCGATTCTATAGAAAATCAAACTTTATTCTATAAAAAGTCATATCAGTGATAATGAACCCTTTTTTCGGGTGAGTAAAATTAATTTTAGTGACAAGGTTCAATTTAATTATCTTTAAATAAAATAAATAATATATTTACTTTTCGAATACAAGTATTTTATGAACGTTAATTGCTCATAAAATTGATATAAAAATACAAAATTTGTAATGCAGAGATTGGCTAAAAAAATTACGTCATTTTCACTAATCTATTTAGAATCTACATGCATTTAGGTGCAAATATTCAATATCACATAATCGACAGAAATATTCACGGTATTTTGCATGTTATATTGTCGTTCGATTCATGTTCAAAATACATGTAATAGTGCAGCGAGAACGGTAAGATATATATTTACACATAATATTTACGTAAATTTAAATACAAATCATGTGCAATTTAAATGAAAGGTAAGTGTAATTTAAATTGAAAATACGTACAATTTAGTTACAAGCAATTTGAACACGTGCAATTTTATTGGAAATTAATTGCATCTGGAATGCAAATCAAGTGCAATTTAAATGCAAATTACGTGCAATTTAAAATAAATAATTTACGTCCAATTTGAATGCAAATAACGTACAATCAGAATATAATTTTAATTCTGATTACGTGCAATGTGAATACAAATAACGTGAAATTGGAATGTAAATTACGTGTAATTTGAAGGAAAGTTACCTGCAATTTATATGCAATAAAAATTACGTGAAAGTTGAATGAAAATTACGTACAATTTAGTTACAACCAATTTGAATTCAAATTACGTGCAATTTGATTAGAAATTACGTGCATCTGGAATGCAAATCATGTGCGTCCAATTTGTATGCAAATTACGTGCAATTTGAATACAATTTACAGTTTTACACTCAATTGCAATTCAAATAACGTGTAATTTGAATACAAACAACGTTAAATTGAAATGTAAATTACGTGTAATTTGAAGGAAAGTTACGAGTAATTGAATTACATATATGAAATGCAAATTAAATTAATTTTAAATTGTTTAAAAAAAATGTTCATATTAAATTTGAATATAACTTTCTTAGCATTTTCGTTGGTAAATTTAACAATTATTTTCTTGGGTCATCCCCACGGATAATAGATTGTAATATTAGCAACAACCTTTAGAATTTTCTTTGTTCCACAAGCTCCAACCATTTTCTCATTTACAAATATAACTAATATAAATATAAAAAATATTTGTTTGCATTTTTTTTTGACACAAAGAGTTTTTTGCTCAGCCAGATATAGTTCAACAGAAAAAGCCCCCAAATCTCAGAGTCTGAA
The DNA here is from genome assembly GCA_027564275.1 of Diadocidia ferruginosa. Taxonomy (NCBI): domain Eukaryota; kingdom Metazoa; phylum Arthropoda; class Insecta; order Diptera; family Diadocidiidae; genus Diadocidia; species Diadocidia ferruginosa. Next base: position 7,645 of record JANSTW010050678.1, read on the forward strand.
CGAACCGACCCCACAGATTCAGATGCTATGATATCTGAAAAATTAATCTCAAGCTGGCGGTGTTTCAAAGAATGTAATTTTAGTAATAATGTATTGTAAAAAAAAAATATTTATGAATATTTGTGAGATAATACTTTTTAAATATCCTAGATAAATGTTTTTTATTTTAAAAATATATATTTTTATTTGTGTGTGTGTGTGTGTATATGTAAAAAATGTTATTATAAAAAACATAAAGATAATTTTTTTAATTTTTTTGATTTTTCAAAGTTGTTTTTCTCTTAAATAATTTTAGTAGTATATAGTATAGTAGTAGAGAGCCAGTTATAGGTGTTTGTTTTATTAACATACACACCTATCCAGGCTCGCTCGCTCTTCTAGTTAAGTTTATAGAATTTCATGTTGATTTTGTGTTTACATTTTTTTATTATTATTTTATTTTTAGTTTTATAACAAATAGAAATTTTTAAATATATTTATATATTTTTGTTATTTTAACTTTTTATTAAGTTTAAATCGTTTTAAAAAACTTTAACATTTCATTTTTTTAGTGTGAGTGTGTATACATATAAATTATTAATAGTTTTTTTTCTTTGCATTTTTTCAAATATATAATAGATAACAATAACAAAAAAAAAAAGAAAAAACTAGAAAGAAAAACGAATTAAAAAAATTTAAAAATAAAACCGAAATAATTAAAATCACACCATAATGGGTTCATCATCAAGACTACTCTGTCTTTTGGTATTATTTCGATTATTATTTTTATTATCTTTACTATTATTGCTACTATTTTTAATACTACTACTGCTGCTGCTGTTGTTGCCGCCGTTATTACCGTCCAATAGTAATGATGGGTCAGTTGTATTTATAACGCTAATTTTAGATGATGAAGATGAGGATGGTGGCGATTGCATTAGGGATTGCATTGATGTTGTTGACGTTTCGTACGTTGACATACTTCTAACGGCCAACGGTTTTGGTCGAGACAAGGGTTGCTGTTGTTGGTCTGTTGACGCGGATGATATATAACCACTGCTGCCAACAACACTGCCCAGTCCACTACCGCCAGCCTTTTGTGAATAAGATAAATTTTGATGGCTAACTGTAAGCCGAGGCGATGACGTGGCCAACGATGAATTTATGCTTGATTTTGGTACAGAAAAACTATTTTTTATAAATGCATCTCGATCGATATTTCGATTGCGTGGGGTTTGCGGATGAATGAAATCAATATTTTGTTCTCGTAAATTATAACTGACGGCCACAGCCGCATCAGACGCATCACTGGTGGCTGCCATTATAATACCGTCCGAAGCACTGCTGCTCATATCCTTTAGTGTGGTTGCATCACTTGTGTCCAGTGTCTTTCGACTGATGTTATCACCAAAACTGCATATCGATGAATCAATACTGTCTTTCATGTCTCGACTTTCGTTTGTATAATGACTATCACGATCACGATCACTGCTTAAATCGTCCAAACTGCCACCTTCACCATCCATATCTGTTGATAACAGATCGTCGTCTGAACTGGCTCTGGCCAAACTCGGTAATGTTGATGTTAACATTGCCTTTTCTTTTTTGATCTCTTCAATGTGATCTTCTAAGATCATTTCCTCCGTTTCGGATTCAATGTTTTGTGATCGCGGTGGCATTTCTTCGGGTGTAAAAACCTTTGAACTTCGCAACGAACTCAGACGAGTGGTGGCCGTATGAGCGGCCGTATCCAGTGTATCGATATCGTTTAACAAACTTCGTACATTTACCATTTTTTGTGTTATTAGAGTCTCAATACACTTGGTCTGTCGGCCAATGTCATTAAGACTATCCTGAGCCGGTATTTGTCGATTTGTGCGTAGCACACAAGGAGCAAATACAATTGCCAAAGAACTGGCCGACATTCGATTGTATTGTTCGCGTGATGCCACCAGTGCCAAATGAAAAACTAATCGTTCCAAGAGAGCATGATGGGCGGTTGGTAATTTCTTTATTAATGACATTAACGTAGAAACACGTTCAACGGTTTCCGACAGCTCAGATGCTCGCAAAAAATCATCATACCGATCAAAACTCAACAACGGTTCGGGCATTTCACGCAAAAACAACTTTAATACATTGGCCAACACATGAACATTGTACGAATCGTAGTCCAGCTCAGGCGAAACAAATTCAGACATTTTCGTCTTTAATTCTTTTATTTTCGAATTAACACCGCTCTTACGATAAATTCCCTCTGCATACAAACCGTGCATTTCAATTTTCGTTATTAATTGTTCTATTTTCACTGGAATTTTGACGCAGCCGTCGGTCAGACAGAGTGCCGTCAATGGTACACCGAATAACGTGGAATCCGATATCGTCATATAGGATGTATTGTTATTTGATGAGTTTGATACTTTGTTGCATATATGGGCTTTTTGGTAGCATTTTTTGTGACATGTGAGACGACAATTTTGACAAACCTGCAAAATAGAACAAGAAATCAGAAATCATGGGCAACAATTTTCTTTAAGTCATTTTCAGATAAGTAACGCAACCAGAAAAAAAAACAACTAATCCAAAATAAGGTGGAAATAATAATTTCAATAAACCTAAAATAATTTGACGACTTACCAATCCTCTTTCGATCGGCCAAAGTAAAAATAATTGACAAATTTCACAAGCTGTTGGAATATTAATGATTGTAAGCAGAAATGTGTGACCTGAAAAAAAACAAAACAATTAAGCAAAATTGTACAAATGCGTGGCAAAAGCAATTGAAATTACCATTGAAATTTGTATGCTCATCAACTTTGCGTTTCTTTTCCTTTTTTCGCTTAGCCTTTGGCTTGTCCGTTTCCCTTGAGCTCATAAACTCGTTGAGAAAACCACGAAATGCATTTACGCCCATCGTCAATGGGAAATCATCTTTACGGCCACAACATGTTTCCATAACTTGTTCGAAATTTGCAATTAAATCCCGATACTTTATGTTCAGCATATCGGAATTTTGTTTATGCGCCACACTGTACTGGGCCACCAAATTATCCTTAAATTCTCGCAAAGCTTGCTTAAACACTCGATCCACCTCGGATGGTTTCTCACAATCATTGTCCATTTTACAGATTTTCTGTGTAATAAAATCTTGCATTAATTGCAATTCTTTTGCATCGCTTATGATTTTGTCCGTTGAATCGGTATATTCACGCGTTCCGGAATATTTGGAATTTGGTGTAGCCGTTTTATCGATATTCTTTCGCAGACGCTTCGACCGCTTTGCCTCACAGTGCAACGTCTTAACACCACCGTTTTGAATGCATTTCGTGTGAACCAACACTTTGCAGTCCAGACACCGATGACCCTCATTCACGAATGCATCACTCTCCTGACAACTGGCACATTTTTCCGCTTTGCCAATGCGACCGGCCTTGCGAAAACGATGACCGGCAATATTAATGTGCGTGCTCGATTGATACATATCATTGCCCCGGTTCACATCCAGCAGAGTAATTTTATTTGTACTCGGGTCGGAATTTCGTCGTTTCAAAGAATCCGAACTGACCGGATGTTGACGCGATAGAATTTGATGATGAACGGCTACCGTTCCAGCAAATTCATCACTTAAATTTGATTTTACCGCTCGTCGTGATTTGCCAATGATATTGTCGATTTTAGAATGTTTTATATCTTCGGAAATTGTGCCCAGCAATGCGGCCGCTTTACCTGTAACTGTAAATAACGAAATGATTACTGTGATTTTAGTCTAAGAGTTGAAAGAAAAAAACCTTTTGGTGTTGCAAAATTGCCCTTAGACGAAAGATCGTCAACGTGTTGTTGTTGCTGTTGTTGTGTAGAAATTGTCGTTTTTTGTGTATTTCGTACATTTGGATTTTGTTGAAACTGAGAATTATTTTGTGACAAATATACATTTTGTTGTGAGTGTTGCTGCTGCTGCTGCTGCAGTGAAGCTGCAGCATTTCCTGTCGTCGTTTTAAACGGAACATTTTGATAATTATGATGTGCTGGCAACTGATAGTTTGAATTAAAATCATCGCCAGTACTGCGGCACACTAAATCTCTTCGTGATGGTTGTTTTGTTATAGCTTGTTGTTGATTACCACCGGCCACTATTGCTGAAGATGTTGAGATTCGTGATATGTTTTGATCAGATAATTGCGGAACAAATGAACCGCTGTGTTGCGGCGGGGAAGCTAGCACATCAAAATTATTTATATCGTACACGTTAAACGTTTTGTCGTATCGGCGTTTTGAATCGGATGCTGGACCCGAATCGACACGACGTATGGGTGTTTTATTAACATCGTTTCTATTAAGAATAGATAATTATTATCAAAATTGTCGAAATTAATTTACGGAATTTACCTTTTCATTTGTTCCGATACGTCATACGATTGCTTACTGTCAACTTGTTCGAACGATGGAAACATTAAATTTTGATAATCATGATGATATTGATGGAATTGCTGTTGAGGTAAATTGGTTGATGCGGATGATGATGAAGATTCTTTATTATAATTATTACTACTATTTGACGATGAAATCATTAAACTACGGAATTGATTTTCGGCTTTATGCAAAACATCACGTCTCTGTTGTTCAAGCAACGATGAATGTTCTGTTAAATTGTCAGTACTTTTATTCGTGGCTGTAAAATATTGATTCGATTGTAACGACGACAATCGATTCATTAATGCAGCAGCCGAAGAATGATCGGTAATTTCCGAATCAAAACTATGATGTGGAATGTTTATGGAACGTTTCAGGTCCTCCTGTTCACACGCAAGATCAATGGAACTGTTTAATGAGAAAAAAATATTGAAAATGTTTTTTTTAAATTTAGAAATGCCGTCTCTCTTACCGTTCATTTGCGGGTAAACTTTGTGTTGGTCTTAATTTATTACGTTCTTTGAGTATTTTCTGTCGATAAGCTTTCTTAAAGTTTATCCTTGCTAGTTTACCTCTGATATGCGCCTGTACAATTATAACACCTATTCTAATTTTATTAAAATATTTTCTTGTGATAAACATTCGCCACTTCGATTGAATTAAAATTGCTGCATTATGTTGCAATTTCTTGAAATTGTATTGTTTCTGTTGCCAATACATGCGCCAAAACGATTGTATTACTATTGCCGATGAACGTTGTGTTTGGTATTTTCGCCGCAGCAACAAACCGCGGAACCAACGTTGTATCATAAATATACTATCGACTATCCTCGTGTGTAATCGAATGTCTAATCGCATTTTTTCCGATTCACGCATATAAATTTTAGATATACCTAGAGCAGACGAAAACATTGGTTAAATTTTCGATTTACCTATGTACTACACCAGAGCATCTTTTTTTTTTATTTTTGCTTCATATCTTGGTCCATGTAGTAAACAATTTAAATTGTGTTTAATATTTAATTGAGTGTATCTTCAAATTTGTAGTTTTAGGTTTTTACGCTAATAAAATATAGCGCTAAGCACGACCGGTTTTTGAACAAAACTACTTTCACAAAAAGTTATATAAATATTGTACAATTATGTTCAAAAATCGGTCTAACTTTGTGCTATATATTATTACAATATCACATCTATGTCAGTAGCTTGTTTTTTCATAGGTTCCCGCAGAAAAAATAATAATAATCAAAATGGCTGATTGTCAGGCAAAACTTTTATATATTTTTACCGCAGTAATACTAACATCAACCATATTTCGTTATGGCAACACAAATTTTTTTTTCGGTAGTGTAAAATTTTCCCGCTCAAATACCTTTGTTTACAGTTTGTTATTTTTCGATCTATTATTTTGAGATATTTTCGCAATTAAATTGTTCGCTTAAACTTAAATCACTACATGTGATTAGTGTGTTCAATCAACACACGTTGCGTAAAGGACAATAATTCAAATTTTTTCAAGCTACGGTGTTACGGTAAAGACCTAAAACTACAAATTCGAAGATCCATACAAGTAAATATTACAAATAATTTTTTTTTACTCCGTGTGGATCAAGAGCTATAGGAGCTATAAGAAACAAAAGTTTCTCTGGTGTAGTACATAGGTCAGCATAAAATTCCTCCAATCTATACCTAATTGATAATGTTGTTTGTTTAAGTTCATTGTATTCATGAAATCTCGTACATCCTTCTGTGAACTGACTAGACCTTTGGGCAATAAAATTCGATACAATTGTATAAATTCTTCGTATGTCAAACGAACATTGTATCCGGCCCGACGAATTCGTACCGTTTCTAACATACCGGTGTATCTTAACTGAAAAATAAAAAAAAAGTTTAATTTTATTGCGAAAGTCACCGAAATAGATTCCTGTTTACCTGTCTGATAACAGTTGCATCGTCGAATTTATTTGGAATTTTATTCGGATTTGATTTAATACATCTTATGAAAAATGGATTGGCCTGTGAAATTGAATGGCAATTTTTAGAAAATTTAAATAAAATATATATTATGTATAATTGTAAATATTTTTTCAAAACAAGTTTAATTTTAAGATATTTAAGACTTTTAAAAGACTTCCAAAGAACTGTCAAGACTACAAACTGTAGTTATCCTTTCGCAAAATTACATTTCATTTTTTTGAAGTGTTGTAGCTCTGAGTGTATCTCAGCTATTTTTGTATCACAGAGTAAACCCGAAAAAGGCCGATAAAACCAAATTACAATAAAACATGTGTTTTGTCGAGTTTAGGTCACTTTGCTTTATGAGTCTAGAATAATTGTCCCAAAAAAAACGTTAAAATCTAAATTATTTTTCTTCATCTTCACCTTGTCTCTCTCTCTCTCTATTTCCAAAGGAGATAGAAAATTCGGCTGAACTGCAGTATAGCGAATATGCTCCAAATAGGACTTCACACCCTCTATCCTGTAAAGGATCATCCCTTGACCAAAAAATTATACCACGACTTTTGGGGGAAACCCCCCCTTTCGGGAGGGGCTTATCGTTTGCATGAAAAATATCAAAAATACATTTTTATATGGGTTGTGTTTATTCAAATGAAAGGTCTTGACAAGAGCTACAATTTTAGTTCTAAGGTTTTTAGTCTATCGTTCCCCTTTCTGTTCGCCGATAGGCAAATAAAATGTTCTTTCTAAGAAATCCTTTAGCCCCTCCTAGAGGCTGATGGACTACAACTCTTAGAACTAAAGTTGTAGCTCTTGTTAAGACCTTTCATTTGAATACACATAACCTCTATAAATATTTATATTTCAATATTTTTTATTCAAAAGTTAAGCCCCTCCCCTGCAGAAAGGGGGGTTTCCCCCAATAGTCGTAGTATTTTTTTTTCGGGGGTTGACTCTTTACAGGATAGAGGGGGTGGGGTCCTATTTGGAGAATATTCGCTATACTGCAGATTTGCCGAAAATTCTTACCTTCACTCAGTTCATCAAATGAGTAACCTTTGGTCGGTTACAATCCTTGTGTACTATTTTATATAGTGGGGCATTTTCAGTAGCGACATCTTAAAGCTGCTCGTTCAAACATTGAATTTTTTATAGAAAACAGCTTTAAGATGGCGCTTTTGAAAATCGCTTTAAATATTTGAATAAAACCTTCAAATAGGAGGTAACAGGACAAGATGATGATTTTAGATTCAAACATTTCACATAACTCGTCAAAAAAAACTAAAACACAAACCTGATTAAGTGTATCCATAAGTGCACTAAGTGAATTTTGAAATTGCGCCGTAACGGTTAGAGGCTGTTTTCTCGTCTTAACCGTTGATTGGTTGGATAGATTTTGTCCGGCTGTTAAGGTTTTAACAGTTTGTAGATTTTTTAAACCTTTTTTCGGACGTTCACGTGGTCGAAATGATTTGTTTTTCCTATTATGTTGTGATTTTATTATTCAAAATGTATAAGCAAAATGATTTAAAAATAAATATTCAACGAAGAAAAATCCACAATATTAATATTTTGTTTACAACGAATAGAAAGTTTTTAATCAAAAATGTAACGATAAAATGTGTGGATGTGAAATAATAATTTTTTTTAAACATTCATGCATGACAAAGTTTAGTTTATAAAAGCATAATACTTATTGAGATGATAAAATAAAAATAAAGCTCAGCCTTACTGTACAATTTGTGAGGCTCTTGCCATCACATCCTGACCGGATCGTTCAAATTTCGGATAACCTTTATTAAATAATTTATTGGCAGTTGTTGTGTTCGTTGTAATTGGTGACGATGATAAATTAGACGTAATCGATTGATGTTCGTAGCCCAATTTACCGTCGGGAAAATTCTTATTATTATAGGCAATGCTTGACCATGACTTTCTGGGACTTTTGTTTAGTTGAGCAGCTTGTTGTTGGGTAAATGTCATTGTGGTATCGTTGTTTAATGTAGTCGTTTTTATTTTTTTACTATTTGTGTGTGTGTTTTTTAAATTTATGATAAAAAATAAACATTTAAAAATGAAAAACAAAATTTATTAAATAAAATTCGTGCAATTTGGTTAATGTAAAATTCCATGCCAGTTTTTTTTTTTGAAAATAAATAAAAAACAGATGGAAACAACAACTAAAATAAAACATCGAATTGAAAGCACACTGCTGTTAGTGACTTACGCGATCCTATAAATTGTTAGATGCACAGATGATACTGTCACTAGATGGCTACAATTTTGTGGTTGTGCATTTTTTTTATAGAAAATATGTTTTTGTTAAATTTTGAGATTTTACTATTTTTAACGAATAAAGAAGAATTAATGGACAAAAAAACATGGACAAAATGAAAAAAATTTCCTAATGTTATCTGTTAGTAAGATGAGTAAAAAAATGTCCCTCTATTCGGTACAACAGTTGCGTTGTGTGAATAAAGACAATTATTTTTGTTTTTAATAAAATTAAAAATGATAAGTAATTGTTGGCAAAAGTTTGGATATTTAACTTATACAGTCAAATGAATAAAAAAGAAAATAGTCTACCTATACTATAGAAAACTCACCTTAAAAGTGAATCGTTTTGTGGTCTAATGCGAGTTTTGCCCGATATTTTGATAAGAGACTGGTCGTTTCGTTCTTTCCGATGTTTTATGCCGGCATTACGAAATGCAAAATAACCACGAAAAAAGGCCCGTATTATGGCCCATCTGAACACAGCCACTGGATCGGCACCCACCAATTCCCGCACAAAAGCCATACTGGAATTTTTCAGCACGCTAACAATATCCTGACGCATTAAATCTAGATTTTTCTCACGCATTTCGGTTACCTGTGGGAAGATATAATTGTGTAATGATGTACAGGAAAAAAATATTGTTTAAATTACTTGATATTTAACTTTGCCGGCATAATGTTTTATGATAAATGCGTTTTCTTTTTTCTGTGGCTTTTCATAAAAAGAATTTTCCTTATGTACACTGTTGAATTTCTGCAATAACGTTTCGTTTGTTGCACCGGGAAAACTAAAAAAAGAGAAACATTTGTTATTAATAAAACGAAATTAAAAAGAGTTTTCAACAACAACGGAAAAAATTTAACCCTCATGGTATGCTTGGGTCACATAAGTGACTTAATTGATATTTTTATAATCAATATCACATAAATGGCTGCTAAACTTAAGTAATTCAATCCTAGTGAATCAATTGTTTACATAAATAATTTATAATTTGAAATATTTTTTAAGTCTTATCAAGATCAATGAGTCATAAATGACCCTATTGATATTTTAGTCAACAAAACAGCTAAATTTAATTTATTCAAACCTAGTAATGCATCATTGTATATGCTACATTTTAAAACCTATTTGATCTTTGGGTCATAATTGACCCACTTTGTTTTTTTTAACCAATTTCTTAAAGGTTTGAATAATAAAGCTTTACATTTTGGTTTAGTTACATTATTTTTTACCCTAAACCAAAAAAATTAACAATATAACTATTAATTTTGGGCAGCTTTATCGATTTACAAAGTTTTAAACAAAAATACTAAAAACTTGCAAACAAAGTCACAAAACAATTTGTTTCTATTTGTAAAAGGGCCAAATTTGACCCATAAGATACGGCATGTTTTTTTTTAAAGATAGTATAAGGGTTAATAAAATAATTTTTGAATATTTTCGCTAATAAGCCAATGCAATAGAATTTATTTTTTTTAAATAAGAAATTAACTTACTTGCACAAATCATCTAATATGCACAAAAGACCGGTTGGTTTTGATTCGAATAATTGTAAACAACCCGAATTATCCATAAAATCAATATCTCTCCATTGAATGCCCTCTTTTTTGTATTCGTTTTGTTCATATTTAAAAACGTGCTAAAAATGTCGAGTAAAATGTTAGAATATTTAATTAAATTCAAGAATAAACGACGCCCTACCAGATTAAAATAATACTGAAGATGTTCATTTGCATAATTTATGCACAACTGTTCGAAACTATTTTGTGATCCGAAATCCTCAAAACCGAATATGTCCAGAACTCCAATGGAATGTCCCGTATGTGGTGTTTGGTCCTTATTGAGTAGCGCATGATTTACTTGCAGTACAATCCAATCGAATAGTGCACCATAAAGACATTTGGCCAACGCATCTCGAGCGGCTATTGCTTCGGGTAATTTGTATTGCATAATTAACGTTTCACCACTGGCCTTAACACGCTTCGATGTCAGGGCCGCCAGTAGTGTGTCCTGTTTGACTTTTAACAACTCCGAAATAATGCCAACCACATCCAGATTACGTACTTGAACACTTTCGTCATGATGATATGTGGATTTTTTCGGAAAAAATTCAACATTTCCCAACAGCAGTACGGCCGACAAAACATTGAATAATCGACGTTGTTTTTCTGCTGAAAAGCCAACCATTTCCATGCTCTGTTTAAGCCGCGAAAATTCGTATTTTTCATCACAATTTTCCAGTGTTAAATTTTTGGCATTTAAATAACAATATCGTTCGGCTGGCAGTAAGTGTAATATTTCGCGTTCTTGATCGGTTGCGCCAGACAGCAAATAATAGAATACATGATAGTTTCGTTCGTATGCACCCTAATAACGGGGAAAAATCATTTAATTATGAAATATTCGAAAACTTTAGATCTTGTTGATTTTACCTGTGAAACAATTCTACTTTTCTCTAATAAATATTTCTGTACAACTGCTCCCTGAACCATTCCATTTTCTCTATAGTTTACCTACAATCACAACAGAATCAAACAATTAATATGAATAAATGAAAATTATTAAATAATTGAACACAAATATACTTTATGTTTAAAATAATTAACCTGAATAAACTTTCCAAAGCGGCTAGAATTATTATTGTGTGCAGTTTTTGCATTACCGAATGCTTCTAGAACTGGCCCAGCACTCAGAATTGTCTGTTCAACACCCGATCCGTGTGAACCTTTTTGTGACAATGCCGTTAAATGGTGTAGCAAAAAATTCGTACTTTCTGTTTTGCCCGAACCACTCTCCCCACTAATTACCACACATTGATTGCGTTTCTCTTTCAGCATACAATAGTAAGCATTGTCGGCAATGGCAAAAATGTGTGGCGGTAGAATCGGTCCGACTCGTTGATTTTGATAAAGTCGAACATATTTGGGATTGTAAATCGGATGAAATTTAAATGGATTAACAGCAATCAATATACTTCCAACGTACGTATAAATATGACCGGCTTCAAAGCGTTGACGTAAATTTTCCAACAAAGTTGATTCATTTAAATCTTTAAAAAATAAATTTATTATGTTACAAAAAGGACAAAAGATTTTTATAGAAATGTTCATAAGGGGCATTGAAAAAAAGAGATATTGTGAGATTTCACATCTAGAAGGAATCCACCTATGAAATTCATGAGGCACGGATGTGGAAACCGTAATCCGAAAATCTCGGAAGTCATCCGAAAATTTCGGAAGTAATTTTGCAAATCATAAATCATTTCAGAAATTTCAGAAATCACTTCGGAAATTACGGAAATCATTTCGAAAATCTCAGAAATCTTTACGAAAATCAAGCAAATAGAAAAAATCTCAGAAATAAATTCGGAAATCAGAAACCATTTCGGAAAACCCAGAAATCATTTCAAAAGTCAGAAATAATTTCGTAAATTACGGATATAATTTTGGAAATCAGATATAATTTCGGAAATCATTTTGGAAATTCCAAATCATTTAAAAAAATTTAAATCATTTTGGAAATAACGAAAATCATCGAAAATGAGAAATAATTACACAAGTCACGGAAATCATTTCGATTTATTCACTGAAAAAAAAATCAGTAGAAAATATGATCCATTCGTTTAGAAATGTTTAAAATAAATATATTTAGAATTACAAAAAAAAACAACTTACCAGGCAATTGACACAAATCTGGATATTCTCGATTTTCCGGTTGTATTAGAAATGGTATAAAATCTCGAAAAATTTGCGGATCAACACCGTAACTATCTAGCCAAGGTACATCATGTTGAGATTCTCGTAAATAAAACCTAAAAAAACATTTTTTTAAATTATTCATAAATTATCAAATGTTTCATCTACCTATGAAAATCCAATTCCGAATGCATTGGCCATAACAGCATAACCGAAACGGGTTTTTCGTCTGCCGACAGACGTCTCTCCTTACACTCGCCCGCAACCTCGGCCAATTCATAATTTTTATTTGTCTATAGGAAAAAAATTTATTAAAATTTCAATTGAAAATTGAAAATTTCAAATAGTTTTCCATTTACCGGTAATGTGAGCCTCTCCACAATACACGAAACAATTTCTTCGGCAGTGGTTTGTTTTGATGCTTCGACGCTTAGGGCTTCATAGTGCAATGACAAAGCTCCAACATACACCTTAAAATGAAAAAAACAAAAATGTTATCAAAAATCTTATTGATTTTTCAGTAAAAATACAGTAAATAAAACCTGTTAAACGGAACGTATTATTTTTATTATTATTATTTTGCGTATACCTACTCTGTGTGTTTGACATGCAATCGCATTTAATTAACTCTAAAATTAGTCATATTATCGTCGTATACACAGTGAAACAGAAGACGCATAAAACATTGTCATCGCAAAGTCTGTCATTTAATTAATTGAAAAATTAAAAGGAAAAGGTGTTTTCTTATTAAAACAGAAAACGTATGATGATAAATCAATTTATTTAATTTAAATCAAACATTACAGATAACAGGCTATATAGCTATTTAACGATAATCGATTAATAAACAAGATTATATTTTTTATGAACATTCTGCTGGGGAATATTCTCTTATTGGATGTTACGCAAAATAATTGAATCTCATAAAGTAGTCATGACGCGTCTTTTGAAAATCAAGAAATTCGAACAAGACTATATAAAGTAACCAAAACGATATTTATGTATCACTAATGAAAATCGGACCGATCCCTAAAAAAATTTCAAGAATAGTTTCTGAAAATAATCTAATGGAGACAGCTGGTTAACTCATTATTCAAATAATTTTTAGAACTAATAAAAACTTACACAATTAATGTCAAATCTTATCTAAAAACTCTCACCACAGATTGACAAATCCGTCTACAAAATGTATATATATACATGTTCATACTTTCCTTACATTTAAAAAAATTGCATAGGGGCCCCACCTCCCCTTTGACCTAGAATCTCAAACTTATCCAAAAGTATATAAAACAACGAAAAACTCACCCTCACCAAAATTTGGTCAAATCCGTCAACTGGTAAAAAACTTTCTTTCTTATGGCAATTTTTGCAAAAAAATCGTATGGGAGCACTCCTTTCCCTTTGACCTTGACCAATGCGATCTCACGAGTATGAAACCGCTTAAAATTCAAACTCGCCAAAATTAGATCGAATCCGTCTACGGGTAAAACATTTTCTCTGTATGTTCATATTTTTCGGCTACTTTTACAAAAGCACCCCCGTCCTACAGACACCATATGCAATTCCAGAGAAGGTTACCACTAAAAACTTACCGTCGCGAAAAATTGGGCAAATCCCTTGTGTCTAATAATAATTTGCTAACAGACGGTGACCATTCCATTCAATACCTACATTTGAATTTCGCAGTGACTGAAATTTTACTACAATTATTAGTTATTACTATACAAAATGTTTAGAATGTTTAGACTTTAATGTATGAGACGCTTGAAGGAAGACAGTGATATGCCACAAAATCATTTTTATTGTAAATTTTTTCGACCGGTATAATGGAAATGTTAATGATTTTCTCCAGCCAGCGGCTTATAGTTCCCCGAATGTACAATTTACCGAAACGACAATTCCCCGAAACGATAATTCCCGAAACGACAATTCCCTAAAACAACAGTTCCCGAATGTACAATTCCCCGAAAAGTATATCCCCGAAACCACAGTTCTCCGAAACGACAATTCCCAAAAAAAAAATTTGTCTCTACCAAAAAAATCAATCAAAATTAAAAAAAAAATTAAATTTCGATTTTTTTTTTATTTCTTTATTTGGTGCCAACTGCTAAGGTTTTTGCACCATTATTTGTGTACAATTACAATACTCTACAAAATCGAACTTTTTTTGTGATACGTATGCCACTATTTGTTTCTAATGTAGACGTGCCAGAATATCACAAAAATGTCAAATTTTTTTTTCTATGGATAAAATTTCGAGATATTGTCCAAATTCATTTTTGTCGGAGTTAGCTTCACATATTAGACCATTTCTCGGAATAGAAATTGGACTTTAAATTATAGGTTAATAAATTCCCTGCACATTTTGTGAAATAAGTTTGGTGATCCGGTAAGCTGTTTCGGCACTATCGATATAAATATCTCGAAAAAACTTGAATTTTTCTTAAAAATTGACCCAAAAAAATCAGTAAATTGGCCACAAAAAATTGAAAACGGAAAAAAATGTCCAGTTTATCAGTTTGTGCGTGTAGACTGGACTTTAAAGAAGAAAATAAATTTATGTTAACAAAAGCCATGGATAAACCACGAAGAAATTACCGATTTTATAAACGTCTAAAATTTCAGATTTATATTTCTTGCTTTTATTATTCACATTTTTAAATAAGAATTTAAGGATGAACTGCAAGTGCACTCTAATGAATAGCTATGGTCTACCAATAAAAAAATGATTACTTTAAGAAATAACGCGCCCTTTCGGAAGGGGAGGGGGTTAAAGTTAGACCAAAGATAATGCAATAATGCTTTTTATTGAAGGGGAAAAGAGGCAAACGGCAAGTATTTGGTATCATATGAAAGGTATTTAAGGCACTTGAAAAATTAAATTTAAGGAACTATATAGAGACAATTTGACCTTGTTGGGCGAAGGGGTTGGGTAAAAACCCGTATTTTTATATCAAATAATATTTTTTTAGGAAGGGGAAATGGAGTAAGGGGTGTTTGGTATCAAATGAAAGGTATTTAAATTACCTACTGGTTTAAAAACAAATAGGGAAGCTTCCGTAAATCAAGCAAATAAAAAGTAGAAGCTAAACCGATAGCA
>JANSTW010050679.1:0-12664 GCA_027564275.1 Diadocidia ferruginosa
ATTGAAAGATATACCTTCCTTTATAATCATTTTTTCTGTTTATATTTCATCTTGTGGCATCTTAAGAAGTAGACAATATAACGTCTTTTTGTTGAAATTATTTCCGCGCGGAAATAATTTCAATAAAAAGACGTTAAATTGTCTACGTTAAATTGTCCCAACGTTAAACTGTCTACGTTAAACTGTCCACGATAAACTATCTCACGTTAAATTGTCCCAACGTTAAACTGTCGCCACGTTAAACTGTCTAACAAAATAGTGGGCTCTCGTTATCAAATTGTATTATAAGCAGCCAGCGCCCACTATTTTGTTCTGACCCACATATGTGGAAGATTTATTGTTAGTCAGTAAAATTTCTTTTTTACTTTTTAGTGCATTTAAAAAAATATTGTAACATAAAAAGTTTTTCTTTATTCTTTTTATTTTATACTTTTTAGTGTTTAAGGGGTTTTAAAATCATCAATTAAAATATCGTAACTTTAATATTTTATGAATTTTATTAAGATATAATAAATATAACTAAAAACTATACAAAAGAAAATATACGACTAAAAATATATGTATAAAATCAAAGGTTCGTCGCCTAATGTCTTCATATAGGTATTTACAATTTTGATGTTTTTGACGAAATTGACTAGTCTTGGGGTAAAAAGATTATTGTATTGTCATAGAGTTATATGATAGATTTTGAAGGAAATCGGCCGAGCTGAACAGGGTGAACAATTGATTACCAGATTTGATACAGACAAACAGACAAACAAACGAGTCATTTTATTAAAAATAGTGCAATTAATCATGAATTGTCAAAAAATCATCATTGGTCTTTAGTTAATTTTCTTAATGTTAACCCAAAAAAGTCTCAAGCTATACTGTTTTCAAAGAACTTAACAAATATTCTCGAAAGCGCTGGTTGAATTGTTTTTGATGGTGTTGTTATACCTTTTGTAGATCAAGTAAAATATTTGGGTTTGGTAATGCATAAACACTTATCGTGGAATGATCATGTTGCTAGTATCGCATCAAAAGTGTATACTGTTATTCGTGCCACAGTGCATTTGAGGCACATTACGTGTTCAAAGCAATGTCTTTAGTGATTATGGTAGACCTTAAAAAATATGAATTTTGCACAATGTTGTCATTCTGGGAAATCTAAAATGGCGGAGTTATTCAAGATGGCGGCCAAAACGAAAATCATTTTAACTCGTTTAAAAATCAATACATTTTATTGAAATTTTAACAGTAGACAGATTAAACATTTTCTGATTTTTTTTTGTAAAAATAAAAAAAAACAAATTGGCGGACTTATTCAAGATGGCGTCCCTTAAAACATTTTACCCTGTAACTTATCCGTTAATTAACCGATTTGAATGAAACAAAGTTTATTATGTTCAGAAATAAAAAAAAACATATTTTACAAAAACAAATGTTGTCAGACAAACTAAATTTAAAATGGCGGATTTTCCAGTCTTAAACTTAGGTATAAAATTCAAATATTCTTTTTAATTTATTGGTAGTGCTTTAAACTATTAATTACGTATTTTTTCTTAGTTTACGTTAAAAAGCTAAAAAAAGAAAATTGTGTAATAAAAAAATTCAAAATGGTAGATTTTTAAGATAGCCGCCAAAAATGTTAATAACTTTATTAATAGTTATATGATTTTAACTGTATTTTAAGCAAAAATTTTCTTGATTTGTTATTTTTAAAGCAAAAAAATAAAAATAAAATATTGGGAAGAAAATTTTCCTGGTTTATTTAGATTTTTTTGTATATTTAATATAAATTTACGCGTTTAAGTGTGTTACGGGTTCTTATATATTTTTTTTCGTAGATTGAAAGTCACGTTAAGCTACCTACATGAGAATAACAGATAATTTTCCTTATATGTAGTGTGTACAATGCCCACTAAAAATATACAACCTATCCAAGTTGCTGACAGCACTACCTTTGACATGATCGTCAATATAACCTGTTTTTATTATATTCAATATCTACTGCTATGATATCATCATCATCATCACGTGTTCTTTACTCCAAAGCGAGGGAGCATAGGGACCATTTAACTCTTTTTTTATCTGATACCATGGTTTTCATTGACGACTATATCTTTGACTATTTCAAAGGTAGAGTGTTGTCATCAGCTCGCACTAGCCAGGTGATCAGTGGGGAGGGTTTTTACACTATATGAGGAACCCTATTAGTTGGTGTCATGTAGGCAGACCAACGGCTTTAAGTGACTTCCGAACCACTGCGATCGCTTTTTATTTTTTAGAAAAACACCTGCGAATGAAAGAGTTTGTGAACATTTTTTGACCTAGCCGAGTCTCGAACCCGCAACTTCTTGGACACTAAGCCGGGACGCTACTCACTGCTCTATGCTGACTTTACTACCAATCAGGCTTGCGTAAAATATCAAATGTTGATAGAATCAAATCAAAAATCAAATAAAACATTGATTCGATCAAGAAATCAATATCAAAATTGCAAACTGATCGAATGAAATTCTGATCGAATCAAAATTTTGATTCCATAAAAAAAAATTTTTGATTCGATCAAAATTTGATTCGATCAAAAAAATATTTTTTTTCGATTCGATCAAAAAAATATTTGATTTAAGCGTTGATCTATTATCTGATTTTTAGCAAACCTGATACCAATACAACAATATCAGAGAAGTTGGTATATTAATAAAAATCAGTGGCGAGTGGTCTAAGGACAAGTAAGCTGCTCTGCTGCCAAAGAAAAAAACGCAATGAAATTTCCACCGAAAAAAAAATCATGGAGTAATCAAAACTTTGTCATTTTATCAATAAAACTTCATGTAAAATTACTGACGAATAAAGCCCCGAAAAAATAACACAAAGTCTTGTACGAGCGTAAGCTCTTTTGACCATTTTTAAATAAAATAAATAAAGATTTTTTATTCAAAAACGAAATAGCGCCCAATGAATTAACCCTCGAATGAAATAACACCAAAATAATTTGTAACTAATATTAAAATGATTATTTCCAGATAAATTAACCCCCAAAAGAATGGTTCGGGGGTTAATTCCTTGGGCGCTATTTCGTTTTTGAATACAAAAAAATATTTGGATCAGGCTTTATTTCACAAGTTTTGAAGAAACAAACAATTTGGGTATTATTTCGTGTCACTTATGAAATTTGTGTTAAGAATTTTTTGATTTAAATTATCATTATTTTTTAATTCTCATAAGATCTCTGTAAATGTCATTAACACATCATTGATTTGACCAATCATCCCACTCAATGCCATGCAATCTTTTACTGAAAACTTTCTGATTCAATTAAATTAAATCTAATATTTTCCTAATATATACAATTTCATTAACATCAATTTAAAAAAAACTTGAAAAATTCGTAGCATAGACTTAATTTTTCATTAAGGTGCGCGCACACTTAAGCGATAACAAGCGACGCGATTGAAAGAGTCAGTTTTTTTTAACATACAAAAAGACAACAACATTATAATCAAATATTTTTTGTTGTCGTCGTTAAAAAAAACTTACTCTTTCAATTGCGTCGCTAGCTTTCGCCTAGGTGTGCGATATCCTTTAAAGTTGCCAATAATAACTTAAAGATTCAATTAAATTCTATTTTTTTTTAACATGCTCTTGACAAATGCTAAAATAAAAACTATAATATTATCAAAAACAACCGCAAAATAAATTCATTATAAAAACAATTCATGATTTAATAAAAATTTTTCATTTCTTTAAAACTCTTAACAATATCTCAAAACCAACTAGAAAATTCAACGCTCGCCACTGATTACACTACCAACAATCGGATTCAATCGGATTCCAATCCGATGCAATCCTTCCCCCATATGCACCGATTGCATCCAAAGTCAATCCAAATTCAATCTATTTCATACATAGGGCCCGGCTAGGATTGTGCGGATAAAATTTTGTGCATTGGGTAATGTGTGCAGCCCGATTCAATTCAATAGAATCCCATATAAGAGGATTGCGTTTTTTGTACCTCTAAATTTTGTCTAAATAACTAGCGTTATTTATTGATGAAGCTTTGTTGCTTGTAACTTGTAACTCACATCAATATAATAAAGTGGAAACACATTTAGTTTTGAATATTTCAATTTGGAAATACCTACGTCCGATCTATTTGTTCGCTGCCGATTGCTGTTGTTATATAAAGGGTAAGCAGTTGTACTTTTAAAGCAATTTGTCCAGCAGTACTTGATAAGTTGGTTTAACTTTTTCTCCAAATCTGTTATTGAATTCATGTGTTAGATTCTTTAGTTTTGACATAAAAAATATTTTACCTGATTTTATCCGTTTTAATAATTTAATTAATTGCTTTTTTGTACCACTACCACAAAAACAACACAACTTAAATATTTTTTTAGAAACTTCATTAACATAAGACATTAACATCAATGATAATACAGATTACAGTCTTAAAAAAAATATTATATGTCAAAATTTACTGCGCGCGCGGATGCATCTGGCCGACATTTGTATTTGTGTAGCCGATATGCACAGCAACGCACTGCTAAATGCGTATGAACATTTAAAAATTTGAAATTGTTGCCTGTGTATTATATTGCTAATCAGAAATTTGATTTTCATCAAGTCATCACATTATTAAATTATTTCATATACCCCTAATTATTATTATAGAGCATAATGTGTCCTAAATTAAAATTTAAGAAAATATAATTAATCATTTTTATCATAAATATTTCCCATTTAAGGTGTACGCACACTTAGGCGATTGGAAGAGGCGCGGCGCGACGCGATTGAAAGATACAATTTTTTATCATACAAAACAACAACAACAAATATAAAAAAATATGTGTTGCTGTTTTGTATGTTAAAAAACAGACCGTTTCAATCGCGTCGCTTGCTATCGCCTATGTGTGTGCGATATCCTTTATGTAACTAAACATAATTCAACATATTTACTTATAAGAGATTCGCGGATATCACGACGTGTTTTAAATGTGCAATATATTTGGGTGCTTTTTACACACACGAAAACCGCAGTATAATTTGAAAATATGTGTTAATAAATCATTTATCAAAAAAATAATGTTCCATATGTAATACAGCTAGCTGGCGGTGGTGGGTTATTGAAAATTTTTAAATATCTTTATATATTATTTTCTAATAAATTTTTTTATTTTATTTTTTTATCTACCACTACACTACTACTACTACTACTACTACTACTACTACACACTTTCTATACATGATCTCTATAATCTACAACTATATTTGTAACTAAAAATAATTTGTTAGAACATAATTCGCTATCGTTATTTGACCGAATACGTAAGTTTAGCGATCTATCATCGACGCCATATCCCGAACACGAAAAGCCCGCAAGAAAAACGATGGCTAAAATTAAGATAGGAAAAGTATGCAAACTTATCAATATATTTAACGTATCGAATCGGAATGTTACGAAAAAAGACGAAAACGATAATCGATTTAATAGTTCGAGCAAAAAGACCGAAAGTAATAGCTCAACTTTATCAACGAATTCATCGATAAATGATCGGATAAATGTTTCGAAAGAACCAGCCAATAGGCTATTGATAAAGAAGAAAACCGACATAAATGATAATTCACATCGGACCGAAAATTTCAATTCAAATGCATCGATTAACCAATCTAGTATCTCAAATAACTCGTCAATATTCTGGCGCAGTCAAAAAAGTGCTGCGTCTACTGGTAAAGCAACTCCGCCAATTATGAGCGTTAAACCGATCTTCAAATCTGTAATTAGAACGAAAAGTATTGAATTAGATTTTGAGCAACTTTGTGAACAATTATCAGCAGAGGTTATAGCCAAGGTGGACAAAGATTTTGATGCAATTTGTAAAGAATTGACACAGAAAGAAATCGATAGTGCAAATAGGATGTTTGACGAATTGTGGGGATACGAGTAATTTATTATTCGGGTACATAATTGTTGAATGACGCGATGACATTATTTATAAGATTAATTTGTAGATACGGAGCAGGTGAAAATTATATATAGATAGATTTAATGTAGAAGACGAATTCTAGCGTGGTTTATCTAATTTTTTGTCAAATTTATGTTTAAAATGAGCTTTTGGTTGGGATCCTTTTTTCGTAAATCTTTATATAAATTTAAAAACAAAACCTAAACTATGTATAACAAATTGGATAAATTACGTTTAGAATTAGTCTATTTATAGCCTTATCGTGTATATATAGAGATCGTTTAAATCAATAATCTTTATAATAATATTTTTTAAATGTAATTTAAATAATTTTCTTTTTTCAAGTTTGACATAAATATTTAATACTTTCTCCTTATTTTACTATGCCTCAGGAAAGTACACAAAAACAAAAAATCAAGCAAGTGACTTTGGTGTGGTTATTTCAAAGAATAAACCTGGATGTCACTTGATTGGTTCTTTTTTGTCCATTTTTAGTAGTAAAATAATAATGGAAAGTACAAGGACAAAAAATCTAGCAAGTGACTTAGGTGTGGTTATTTCAAAGAATAAGCCTAGATGTCACTTGATTGGTTCTTTTTTGTTCATATTTAGAAGTAAGTAAAATAATTATTTCTTTATTTTCAATTGAATTGGGTAAGCTGAAATTCGGCCATGTTTCTTATTGTCCAATATGGAGACCATAACCAAAAAAACATGGCAGATTTTCAATTATAAAAAAAATATTTGTTGTTGTGTTGTATGTTAAAAGAACTGACGCTTTCTTTTTCGCGTCGCTTGCTGTCGCCTAGGTGTGCGGTATACTTTATTCTTTAAAATAACCACACCCACGTCACTTGCTTGATTTTTTGTCCTTGTACTTTAACTGAGGCAGTAAAATTAAAAGAAACAATTAATTCTTTATGTCAACCATGAAAAAGTACACTGATTTGAATTACATCGCCTAGATTACTACTCTGAATAGATACTTGTTTTGCCATTTTTAAGGACTAAGTTACTTTATTATAAAAATTGGCATTGCATGTTTTGATTGATTTATTTCTCTTCTATATATACACAATAAACTGCAAAATGTATTTTATTATTTTTGGTTCAATCAGTCAAATCGAGCAAAACTATTTTTATTGTTATATAGGTTTAAGTTTATGTATTATATTAATGTTTATTATGACAAATTTATAATTATTATGGTTAAAATATGCTGAAGTTTGTATACGATAAATTATAATTGAAAGAAAAATGTCCGAATTTATTACAATATTGAGAGAAGAAATTTCTCCAGATTTTAAATAATAAATCCATATATAGATTTCAAATACTAAGAGACAAGAAAATGAGGTTATGTTTTAAATGAGGTTATGTTTCGAAAAAAATCAAATCTTTCTATAAATTGAAACTTTTCATGCTAAATTTGTAAAGAAAAAAACTGTCATGGTTTGATAAAATTGTTATTGTTTCGTCTAGTATAAAAAAAAACTTCAGATGTTTTTTATTATTTAAGTTTAGACCGTTTTGAATTAAATCCAAAAAATTTAGTTCTAAATTTGCAGGCTTATTAAAAATACTGTCTAATAAAATAAAACTATAATCTATAAGTTTCCATATTTTAATTATTTTGAATCTATAATAAGTATATGTTGGATTGGCTCAATTTGTACCGAGCAACTCGCTGGAAGAGTGTTAAATTTAATTATACAGTAAACAAATTTGATTATAATTTATCGTAAGAACTTGATAGGTTTGTAAATTATAAAACCAATTGTGTATAGTTATAGTTTATATAAATATTTATTAGTTAAGTTATTATGTTATTTACAGAAATATATTATATTGATTTCATTTTTATTTTATATTTAGTGTTTAATTTTATCTTAAGACCTGCAGGTTTCTTAAAAATATTAAATCCGAATTCAAATCAAATATCGATTCGATCAATAGAAAAATCAAATTCGGAGAAAAATTTTGATCTAATTTAAAAATTCTAATGTTTCCATCAAATTTGTATTTTATGTCAAGGTGGGTTCACTGACAATTCCCCGAAAAGTAAATTCTCCCAAATTACAGTTTCCCGAAACGGCAATTCTCCGAAAAAGAGCAATTTTGCGTTAAAAAGAACCTTAGATATATAGGAAATAGAACTTATAACCATTTTCTTTTTAATTTTTTGTCATAGGCAATTGTTTTCGGGGAATCGTCGTTTCCAAGAAATTGTCAGTACATCGTTAAGGCGAGGGGTCACCTAATCTTAATTTTAGGAGAGCAGCGTGACCAAAAAGTGGTGACTGATGAATGAATGGGTCATACCCATTTGTCCAGAAAAGTCAAAACTTTCTTGAAAAATTCACCTTCAGACTAAGTAATCTCTTCATCCGAAATTAATTTACTTTCAAAAGATATAACTTTCCATTCCAAAAGTTATCTTTCTCGTGCCAAAGTTAAGGACTCATTTCATTATCCTCTTTTCTTAAAAAAGACCTTTCTGACAAGGTGACTTAAGCGTGGAGGAATTTTAGAAAGGGTAAAAAGTGGTGAATTGATGGAATAGAATAGTTCTGACTCCTCTTTTCCCAAAAAATCACAACCTCCTTTGAGACTTGGTCTCTAATGCTAAGTTATCTCTCGTCATAAATTATGTTATCTTTCACTTCTCAAAGATCATTCATTCCACTCTTCTTAAAAAAAAACTCACATTTCCTTCTAAATTAAGAATAGAGAATTTTGAAACAAGTCAGTGCCTTCAAACTTTTAGAATAAGTGGAAGCATAATTTGGGCGAAAATTTAAATGAATGAAAACGATAATGAGATTACCGTTGAAGGGAGGAAGGGGAACTTTCGGTGGAATCAAAATTTTTAGAAGACAGCCTTCTCTTTCTTCGAATTTCTTTCCCCTTGGCCTGAAAAGTCACAATTTTCTTTCAAAAGTTGATTCTTATCTCTCATCCCTTCATCCCAAATAAAGTTACCTAAGTTTCGAAAACTAAACAACTTTTTTAAAAAAAATCCAACGAGGGAACTTTTGGAATGGGGAAGTGACTTAGAACGATGACGTGACTTTTAGAATTAGTTTTCTTTCCAACAAACCTTCTAAGTTATATCATTTGTACCACTTAGTCATAGTTGTTCCATCCTGAAGTCAAATCTCCGTTTTGAAAAGTCACTCTTCTCCCAAAAGTCACCAATATTATCCCAAAAATTAACTTTACCTTCCAAAAGTCACAACATCGCGCCTCGAAAGTCTTTCCTTCGTTCTAAAAATAACTTCCTAAGTTACTTCCTGAGTAATTTTTAGAACGAAGAAAAGACTTTCGGGACGATGTAGTGACTTTTAGAAGGTAAAAGTTAATTTTTGGGATAATTGGTTGACTATTGGGAGAAGAGTGACTTTTCAAAACGGAGATTTTTTAAAAGAAAACTAAATTTAGGCGAAGTGATGGATTTTTAGGGGGAGGTTTGACTTTTCAGGAGATGTGATGACTTTTAGGGTGGGTGAAGGAACTTTGCGACTTTAGAAGATACTTTTAGCAGGACAAAACCTAATTTAGGGGGAATAACTTTCAATTAGAGGATGACTTAAGTTTGAGATTAGTAAAACTTTTGGTAGGAAAGATCCTAAATCTAGTTACATAATTTTTTTATAAAATCAGAAAAGGTGAAATGCACAGTACTGAAATCTGTACGACTTATTAGGCTCTCATAAAGACAGTTTTAATGGATGACTATTGCAAATATGATTTATTTAAACGCAGACTAATAACTAACCCTAAAAATATGCATGAACATTTATTGAAAGACTGGAGCTCTATGCGTAGAAATTATTCTAAATGTAAAAAACCAAAATATCCCCCTTTTTACAGATGCAACAAACCCGGATAATGTTAAACCTAAAGCTGCGCAAAGAGTTTTACCAATCGACTTGAGTGCTGAGCTTCGATCACGTTTACAAAAATCACCCCATGCATCAGTGAGAAATTTAAAGAAATCTAGCTCAAGCATTGATGCCACACTATCTTTGGCCAAACCATCGATGCGATTACCAAATGTCGATTTATCGATGTTGAATAAGAAAAAAGATGATGTTCGGCAAGATTTGGGTAATTTGTTGCGTTGTGTCTCGAAGGAAAATATGAAAAATGTTGGTGTACAATCGGCGGCTAGCGGTGG
Organism: Diadocidia ferruginosa; assembly: GCA_027564275.1. Lineage (NCBI taxonomy): Eukaryota > Metazoa > Arthropoda > Insecta > Diptera > Diadocidiidae > Diadocidia > Diadocidia ferruginosa. Next base: position 10,132 of record JANSTW010050679.1, read on the forward strand.
CGCTGAGGATGAGAACTCTGGCGAAAGTATACTTAAGAAAATTATGAAAATTAGAGAAGCTGAACGCAAAGAATCAAATGATTCAAATGGGTAAGTTTGGGATTTTTATTTGATTTTTTTTTTAATTTTCAAAACTTTTGAAAAAAAATTATGGACATCATTGCGTTTTGATTATAATGAATTTTTCTAATTATTTTTATTATTTTTAATTTTTATTGAGACAATTTTTATTGGTTTACAATTTGTATTATACAAAGCCAAATTGTATTTTTAATTAGGAGAATAATGAAAGCAATTTCACTAGCGATTCATATAGAGCTGCTACACTAAACCAAATCTAAATTTATTCGTATTCTGTGCTGCTACATAGTTTTAATTTCTGCTCCATATTAATGTTTCAAGAAGTAGCTCAAAGATGTCACTAATTATTCTCATATACATAGTGACCGCAAGCTCAATCTATGTAACGGATTTTTTTTAATTTAATCTTTGTGTATTTATTTATATATAGTGATACAATAAAAAGACAATGGCAGTAGCGACATCTTAATCAAACATTCATTTTTGTAAAGAAAATTCAATGTTTGAAGTTTGAACTAGAATCTCTAAGATGGCGCTACTAAAAATTGCTCTCATTATTTTATCATTTTAGTGTAAATTTATGCATTTTGATTTAATTATAAAAAACTATTTACATTTTTTTTTTAATTTAAAAAAAAAATCAATTTTATTGAAATAATTATGAAGGACTTGGGATCAACAAATGCGACAATTAATTTATTCGTTGAATGTTTAGTATTTTTGTTTAGATTAAATAATTTTAGTGATAAGCAGTTTTTTTTGTTGTTTTCCTATTTAGAATTTATTAACATTTTTTTTTATTCAAATAAAAACTTGAATAATTTAATTTGTAAAAACCATAATTTATTATTATTTTTTATTAACACGTTTAAAATCAGATAAGGAGCTCATATAATATGTTCTATATATTGGTATTCTTTGTTCCGCGTTGAAGTTCAAAAAGTCCGAATTTAAGAAACAAATTTAGATACCGTTACATTTAAATTGATCAATATTATTTTATACGAAATCATAATCGATTGAAATCCAGAGAAATTCAGCTAAAATCAATTATTTATAGTATTCTCATTTTGATGATTTTCAAGTAGCGACATCTATTGCATATAATCATATATGCAGACGTGTTTTAGTATATTTTGTTAATGTTTTTAAAATTAAAGCCATCTATTTCGATTACAACAAGATTTCTGGTTAAACGTAATGACTTATGTGAGATATCTTTAGAGCGACATCTTTAGAGCGGCTCGTTCAAACCTTGAATTATATTTCTAGAAATTTCTCTAAGATGGAGCTACTATGAAAATTGTTTTCACCAATAATAAAAATACATTTTGATGAGACCCAACCCATAATATAGAGCATTTATTAATTATTATACAATGAATATTACTTTTTATTTATTTTTAAAAGAGTTTTTACAGAAAATATTATCTATAAATAAAATTAAAAAAAAATATATTTAAAAAACACATTTCTAAATACATATACGCTTTTTGTAAAACTTTATAATATTTATATACACACAACCAATAAAATATATTAAAATTTAAGATTTGTAATTTGTAATAATTTTATTGAAACAAGAAAAGAAAAATATTATGAAAAATATAATAACATCACATAATATATTAAATATAATATAACTAACTATATATAAATAATTATCATCTTGTGTATTTTATTTAATATTAATTGTTTTTATCGTGCCCCAACCCCGCCCTAACATTGCTGCTAATCACTGCATCCGTATAGTATACATACTAATGCCTATAATACAAACTACTTTATAAAATTAATCCGTTTTTAAAACTACTTTTTGTCCACCCTGTACAATAAAATTCATTTGTTTTTATTGATTTACCCGACTAATTAATCATTTGCTTGTCCATGAAGCTCATACCTAATAGGCAATTGCTTGATTTTTTAAATTATTAAATAAAAAACATTCGTCTGGGCTCTGGGTGGGTAAGTGGCATGGTGTATCTCTTAACACATGAACAATATGTTTGAAAAAATGCCTCTTTATTTAAAATCGTTGACGCCTTTTATGTCGTTGAAATTGGGAATAAATACGTATCGAGTTTACCGGAACAGCAGAATTGAGACCCCTAAGGCACACCTAGGTCAGTAGCTTGTGTTTTCGTAAGTTTCCTCTGATTGTCAGGCGAAACTTTTATATATTTTGACCGCAGTAATACTAAAATCACCCATATTTCTTTATCATCATCATCTCATCCTCTACTCCATAGCGTGGGTGCATATAGGGCATCAACTAATTGCTTCCAACGCACTCGATTTCTTGCCAGAGCCTTTAATTTCGTTGAAGTTCTGTCCTTCGGCTTCGGCTTCCTGCAACATCGTTCGGCGCCACGAAAATTTGGGTCGTCCTCTTCTGCGGGTTCCTTGCGGGTTCCAATCAAGCGCCGCCCGCGCTATATCATCGCTTGGTCGT
>JANSTW010050690.1:0-12663 GCA_027564275.1 Diadocidia ferruginosa
GTTGTTGAGCAGTACGCTGGTTTTCTGTATTTACTGATTTAAACTTTATTTTTTCGTCGTTTGTTATTATTGATTTTTTAAAGTAAAGCTATTTTATTAGTTTAGTTTTAAATTGTACAATTCTATGCCTTTTCTCTTTTTTACAACATTTGTGGCACTTTTTTTAACTAAATTTTATAAAGCTTAATTAAGCTATTTTAATTGTAGAAATATGTGCAATTATTACAAAACTTATTTGTATATTATTTATTTTTTAACTGGGTAAAGAAACAGTAAAATGATTAAAACGCATAAAATTCGAAATTGGCCAAAAAGCAATTTTCTGCCTGGTTTTGCAGACCTTAATAAAACGTTGAGCCAAAATTATACAACTAAACAATTCAATGATATCTGCGATGTTAATTCAGAGAATAATCTTTGCTTTGTAGAATGCGAATCATATACAACATTGTCATCATCAAAATGGCTAGCTCCTGAAAAATTTTTTTCATTTGTTTTTGTTTTGGGTAGTTTAATGATTGTGGCATTATTTACTTACAACCATTTTTCTTTTGACTCAATTCATTACGGCCATTTTGATAGTATAAATGTTAGACGTTTGGCAGACACTTTAGCTTATAAGACATCTAAATTCATTTGTAAATTACCATTAGCACCAGGAAAATGTAGTAAACGTTTTACTAGATATTATTACGATTCCAACAGTCATAATTGTAAAAAATTTGTTTTTACGTAAGTTTATTTTTAAAAACAATTAATTATTTAAAATTAAACAATTTTTAACTAACTTTGTTTTTTTTTCTTTCAAATTTTTTGTGAAGGTACTTTTAAAGATAACATTCTATTCTTTGTTACAAGTTTCTAAATTGTAAAAAAAAATTTATAAATAAATTTAGTGGTTGTGAAGGGAATGCAAATCGTTTTCTTTCAAAGCCTCATTGTATTCAGCAATGCTTAAAGTCAAAAGAATATCCAAGAGGTTTTGCTAGAAAAAATCCTGAAGATATATTAGACATTCAAGGTAAACTACTAGAAACAGTAATATAAGTATATAAACGGCCCACTTACTCAAGTAATACAAGTAATAAATTTATTTATTTATAAAAGTAGTTGATAAAAATGGTAATCCGATCAATAAATCCAATTAATTTAATCAATTCAATAATTAAACTAATAAAAAGGAACAAGAACTTTTTTGAAATAAATTTTCAATATGACAAAGATGTTATGTAAAATTATAAACAATGAAAGTTTTTTTTTTGTTATTTTAAGTAATTAAAAATGAAAAATAACTGGAAAATTGATAAATTGGTTTATAAAGTGGGCTGTTACAGAATTAGTATATACACATTTATATACTACTAGCAACAATACTAAAAATATTTTATTATTTTAGCAGACTTGTGCCTTGAAAACTTTGACGAATCTCGTTTGGTACCTTGTAATAATGGACCTTGGGAAAAACGTTATTTTTTTGTCCAAGAAACTCATCAATGTAAAATGTTTTGGTATGATAAGTCGTGTGATGATATACGTAGATTACAATATAGCGTTAATAATTTGACTAGGACTGCAATGCAATTTCGGTCACGTAATGTTTTTGTGCATTTGTCGGTTTGCGAAAGAGTTTGCAAATTGCCTCTTTTAAAAAAAGAAAGGTAATGCAAAATACATTCATTAGCTAGCTTAAAATATTTTCATATTATTTTAGTAATTCAATTTTATCAAAAGCATCATATACCGGCGCTACGAGTGTCATTCAAGCAATCTTTTCGGAGCCAAAATTTTTTGAAACTTCTACAAAAACAACTGAAATTAAAAACAATTTGTTTAATGATATTGACTCATATCAATTACTTGACAGTTCAAAAGAAAAGTCTTCTAGTATTAAAAAAATAAATATTAAATTTTTCAATAAAACATCGTCTTACATTGTAGCTGGTAAACTTAAAGCAACTGTAAAAGAAGTTCCTGCACACAATAATTTTGAAGTAGATTTTCCTGCAAAAAGTAAGCCAACTTCAAGTTATAATTATTCGCAATTCTATAAATCAATTATTTCAGGTATACTTTAATCTCTTAATTTTAAAGACATTATTGCATATATGTATTTATAAAGATTTTTATGCAGTATTGCTCGAAAGTAATAACTTTTCTTAGATTATTTTTGTAGAATTAGAATTTTTTTATTACTTTACATTTACAGTTTCTTAAGTCTAAACAAATTTAAAAAATAAAAGACTTAGTATTTCAGAAGAATGCTTAGACAAATTTGACCAAAATTTGACGCGTTCATGCTCTGGTGGAAAGGTTCAGTGGGCGCCGCGCTATTTTTACAACGCTCAATTACGCAAATGTCAACTATATTGGAATGATGGATGTACTAGCGCAACTAGTCGAAACAATTTTGAAGATTTAGGCATATGTAAATGGATGTGCGAAGGTGAATTACGTCTCTTCAATGAAGGAAGTAAATAATATTTTTTTAATCTATAAATTATTTTAAAAATTTTGATCTATATAGTAAACCAATAAAAAAATGTTATATAATATATTAAGGATCATGTGTTGATAAGTTTGATGAAGTTTATCGTAATGATTGCCTTACTGGCCACTTTATAATACGATATTTTTTTAACCACGAAAGTAAACAATGTGAACGGTTTCATTATGGCGGATGCAAATCACTTAAGTCAAAAAATATTTTTATTCATTATGATGATTGTGCTGACCATTGTGAAACACCAACCCGTGTAATGGCTAGTAAGTAATTGTAAAAAAATTATTTGAGTTTATCTGAATTTATATATTTTTTTATACTTATAAATTTAAAAATTAATGTTAGATTTAAAACTATTTATTCTTATTATTTAATTTATTTACAATTAGTTTAGAAAAAAAGTAATTGAAAACTTTGTTTTGATCATTTTATAAACGCCATATAAATATGTTTTACAAAATTGAAAGTTCAATTTTTTATAAATTCAGACGCATGTAAACAACCATTTGAACCAGTTTATCGTCACTCATGTAATGGACAAATATATACCCAATATTATTACTATGATCAACAATTTAAATCATGCCGTATGTTTTGGTATGGAAATTGCCGAAATTCAAAAAATGAAAACATTTTTTCTACTCTTCAAACATGTCAATGGCTTTGTGAAAGAAATCGGGAGCAAACCATTCCAGGTGAAATATAAATTACTCTTTTAATATAGTTATTTTCTGTTATATAGATTTGGAAAATATAAAACATAAAATTATTATATGGATTACATTATTACATAAATAAACTTTAAACAAGTTTAGTGTCATGCCTTGATAAATTTAACGATGAATATCGACGTCCTTGTAATAGAGGTCGCACTTGGCGTCAACGATGGTTTTTTGACCATACATCTGGTAAATGTCGTAACTTTTGGTATGACGGATGTATTTCTTCAGAATCGCAAAATATTTTTATTACGCAAAATGCATGTCAAAATACCTGTGAACTTCCTGGTATCATTAAATTAAAATTATTTTATTTTATATTTTGAACAATTTTAGCGCTTTATGTGCACAAAAATAACACATCAATAAACAGTAAAAATGGTATAGCATTAGTGGAAGAATTACATGAAAGTTTACGATGTTTAGAACCTTTAGAAATTGGAAAATGTTCATATGCGTGAGTAACTTTTTACAATGTTAACATCAAACAACCTTAAATTGTTTTTACATATAATTAGCATTTTAATCTTATTATACTTACTATTTAAAATTTCAGGCTTCCAGCTTATTATTATAATAAATGGAGTCGTCAATGTGAACCATTTGCATATTCGGGATGTTCAGGAAATGGAAATCGATTTCTGACATTAATGCAGTGCCAAAATTTGTGTCAGCGATATGAATATTTAAGTGGTATAATTTAACGTTTATATTAAGTAATATATATTCTCTTTAATTATTTAATATATTTTTAGCTGATGAAACCAATTGCTTATTACCATTAAATCCTGGTTATGGTGGTAGTAAAAATAAATTAACTGTTTTGCATCCTGAAGCAAAACAGAATATGATTGACTGTATTCGGAACTCGGGATTTCGTTTTCATTTTAATCAGGAATATGGTAAAATTTATTATTTACTTCAAGAAAATAATTTCAAAGGTTTTAGAAAAGTGTACACGTTTTTGGTATTTGGGATGTGGCGGTAATAAAAACAATTTTGTGTCTTATGGCGCATGTGAAAAAGTTTGCCGTAAAAGCGAATTACTACAATCTTTAGATGAACTACAAAAAAAGCCAAAACAAAGGCCGTCAATTTCTGGTAGTTGTTATTATTCTTTTACAATTTTGTTTTAAACAACAATATTTATTTTATTGCTTTTAAAAATATCATTAAATTTAGCTTGTTTTCATTTAAATAATGATGAGACGTTGCTTAAACTTGAACCATATTGCAATTTAACAAATAATGAAGTTTCTGAAAATATTTTAAATTTAAATAATTCACTTAATAACAATACCGTTTATTGGGATTATAATATTATAAGTAAAATGTGTCAACAAAAAGAAGAACATAAATTAATTTGCAAAAATGAAACATCTAATCGTGATTCCACTAATATTTTACGTTTCAAAACAAGATATGAATGTGAAAATACATGTAGTACATTAGTTCCGGCAAAAGATGGTAAATTTTTTTAATATTTTTTTTATTAATTGTTGAATAGAATTTAAAAGCTTTTGTAGGTTTAGCAAAATTTTTGAAACGATTTATAACTTACTAGTATTTAATATTTACCTAATATTATTGTACTTTTTAAACAAAATAAAATTTATATTATAAACTTTAAGCCAAATGTATGCATTTACCTGATTGGGGACCGTGTAATCAATTGCGTTATATGTGGTATTATAATGCATCAAGCGGGTTTTGTGCTCAATTTCTATGGGGCGGTTGTGGTGGAAACTCAAATAGATTTTCCACTTATGAACTTTGTCAAATAACTTGCGAATCTTCAATTGAAGATGGTCTCTGGCATAATTTTTCTTCTTGAATTATTTGTTTAATTTAAGCCAAGCAAATTATTTTTTATATAAAAAAATACTTAGCAAGAAATATATTGTATAAGTTATTTTAATACTGTTTACTTTTTTAGGTATTTGTATAGAAAAATTAGATAGAGGGCAATGGTGTGAAAGAATGTCAAATAGATATCATTATCATAAAAAATCAAATACATGTCGCGGATTTCATTATACTGGATGTGGAAAAAGTAGAAACAATTTTAGAAGGCTTGAAGATTGCCAACGCAAATGTGTTAAAACTCAAAATCAAATATTGAACATCAATATATACTCTCTACACGATAAAAGTAAATACTTAAAAAATTAAAATTTTTTTATTTAACACATTGACGATCAAGCAAATTTTAGCATTTTTTCATTTGAGACCAATGCATTTTTTATTTTATTTTACTGTGTACCACGGGTGGTACACGTCATCCCACAGCTCAATATTGTTTTTAATATATTTTTATAGCTTTTTTTGAGAATTTATTATGTATTCTTAATAACCGTCTTGTTTATGATTTTGGCATTAAACTATTTAAATTGTGTACTCGAAGAGGGTACACATGGCGAACTAAAATTTATGAAGGAAGAAGTCCCTAGAGATCATCATCATTGGCTGAATGTGTCGTATTTGAGTTGATAGATGGTCCATTAGACAAAGGTAGACGTCTTTGCACAGATAACTTTTATTCTAGTGTATCTTTAGCAAAAAGATTTATCGAAAGAAAAACTAATTTTATGGGCACTATGAGAAGAAATAGAAAAGGTGTACCTATAGACGTCAAGAACAAAAAAGTTAAAAAAGGAGAAATATTTTTTACATCATATTTTGATTAAAACGAACCAATTTAAATAAAAACTAAACAAAAAAAATATAAAAATGGACAAAAAATTATATCTGAAAAGTGTGTACCATATATGATACATGTGGTGCCAGATGAAAATTTAGTGTGTACCACTGGTGATACCCACTAACATAAATTTGTTTTGTGTTAATTTTAAGTTTAAATTTTAAATAAAGTTTTTTTATTTTTTCATATAATAAACACTTTATAAAAAATTAAAAAACTTTATAAATCTTTTTTATATGTAATTATTTTAAAGGTAACTCTACGAACAATGTTACTAGAAAAAAAATTAAAAGTCATGAAATATTAAAAGAAGCAGAACGCTTTTACATAAAACCAGAAGGTCAATGGATTAAATATGGTCAATGCACTGGTTTTCGATACAATATTTCTGGTACATTTACTCGATTGAAGAGTTTTATTTGTCTTATGGAAGAAGGAGGTACTTGTCAAGTTCAGGTTGGTAGTAATTTCTTTAACTGAAATTCTTTTTTTTTATGTAAACATTTAAATATTATTTTTATTTTATTAATTTTTAGACATTGTGGGATACAAATAATAATGAGCAATGTCAAGTTGTTCGACCATGGCTACTAGGTAAACATTATTATTCTTGGTTCTTTATAATTGACCGACGTCCAGCTGGAAGCCGATTAGACGGTCTACCCATTCGACGTCATTTCGTTAATCCTATAGATAAAGAAAATTTTTATGAAATCAATGTTTATAATCAAAGCACATCAAGTATAGCATTATACAATCAACAAAAATACTATCATTATGTTCGACCTCAAAGCCCTAACGAGACAACGGCATCAATTATTGTTTTGCCTGTCAACGATTGCTTTAGTATTTGCTAATGTCAGTAAAATTGTTATTGGATCTCAGAGCTATTATTTGCCATATTTTTGTTTAGTATTGCATATTAAATTATTTTATTTATTGCGTATGCTAGTTTTAAGAAATGTAAAATTACACTTTTTACCGACTAATAAATTGTATTTAAAACATTTTTAAAATAATAAATTTAATATAAAAGTAAATTATTGATTGATGTTAATGTTTAGCTCACGTATCCAAGTTCTGTCTATAATTGCGCCTTGAATTTCTTTTGAGACCAATAAATTCCCCATTTGTTATGCTGTTCTGTGTTGATAATAGTGAACATTGAGCCGGTGTCGAGTTCTAATTGTATTTCTGCACCATTAACAGTAGTTTTTACAAACATTGGTTGTTTATGGTCTGAACTAGCACGCATAACAGCAACACTTGAGACTTTTTTCTGCTTTGCTCTGCATACGTGTTCAATATGTCCCATTTTTTTACAGTAGTTGCATTTTGAGTTGAGATACCAGCATTTTTTTGCGTTCATTATTGGTGCTTTTACAGCTGCTACATTTGCCACTATTTTTTTAATCGTTGACGTTGTCCTTAAACGTTGTTTTCTGCGACTTGTTTAAGTTGCGATCTTGTCAATTTAAAAAGTGGTTGTTCCAGTGCAAGCTTTTAGTGCAGCTTCATATGCAGCAATACGCTCTTTCTAGTTCGTCGAGTGTAGGATCATTAAGCATTAACAAGGATTAGCGAATGTTTAGGTCATCCACTCCCATGACCATTAAACACTGCATGAGTCTGTCGTTGAAGGTGATTTTGCTTTCTGCTACGAAACTGAAATCGATGTAAGATCTGCCATTTTGACGGCAATTGAAAGTGTCGTACGTTGCACGAAGAACGAAGAAGAGAAAGCTCTTTTTGTGATAAAAGACCATTGCACCCCATTTACTTTGAGGTGATTAGAAAATATTTTTTACGCATTCCGAAGACCGATCGAAATGCGTTGTTACTATAAATATCAAGTTCCAACTGTGAAGCATAGCGGTGGATCAGTTATGGTGTGGGGTAATAAAATAATTTGTTTTTTATTTTATCAAATATTTTTAAGGATGTTTCTGTCGCGAATTAATTGGTCCAATTGTGCGCGTCAAAGGTATCATGAAGAGTGTTAATTATCGTGATATTCTTGAGAATTCAATGTTGCTTCATGCAGTAGATACAATGGCTGAAGGATGGATTTTTCAACAAGATCGTGATCCTAAGCACACCTCGAGGCTCATGACCAACTGGTTTCAAGAACATGAAGTAAATGTAATGGAATGGCCGGTTCAGTCACCGGACTTAAATCCAATAGAACATCTTTGGGAAGAGTTGGATCGAAGAGTTCGTAAACAAAGATATTCAAATTTGAACGATTTAATGAATGCTTTGACCACCGAATGGGAACAGATTCCTTTAGATCGATTAGTTAAACTTGTTGATTCAACAAGTTTAAACGGTTTTAATTTGTAAAATTTTAAATCCGAGCTTTTTATACACTTCAATCACAAGACTTTTCTGATCACCAAAAAGTAAATAGGGTACAATGGTCTGTTATCACAAAAAGAGCTCTCTGGAAAAAAGGAAGGGAAAAATGTATATATTAATTTTTTAAACTATTTATGCACAGAAAAGTTCTAAACTGATACAGTATCATTATTATTAATAACCAGATAATTTATTTAGAAATTAATATAATCAGTTTAACTTATACTGAAGTATTGTTTAAAAAAAACGAATGGCAGATTAAATAAACTATTTGAGTGGAATAGACATTTGAATAAAGAATCTGCTGCTAAGATTCTGAAAAAATTGACAAAAAGATCATTTTTTTATCTTTCAGAGAAGGTCTAGGATTATTTTTTGCCGTTTTTTAACCGTAAGTTGATATGTAAAGTTGAAAATTCAATAACAAAAAAAATAAAGCTATTATTCATTATATTTTTATAAAAGAGATTTGGTTAAACAACGTTAACACAACCAAAAATCTTAATAATAATAACCTAAAACTGTATTGGTAGGGCAATAAAATTTTGAGCTGAATTATATATGAAATATATAAACTCAAGAGAAATAAAGTCAATTCAGCTAAGAATTTAAATTTAAATTTAAATTTCAAGTTTATTAATTTTTTTTTAATTTAATTTGTTTTGTTTACTTTAAAAAGTTTAAATACTTTCTAAATGTATTATTGCAATTAATAGCAGAAAGTATACATAATAAATAATTTATTTCTAAAAAAAAAAATTTATGATTTTGGTTGAAATTACCAATTACAATATTCGGCATCAGTGGGATTTAATACTGTGATTCGAGTAATTTTTTAAAATATATTAAAAAAATTTTATAATAAAGAAATATAAAAAATATATAATATCGTTTAAAATTTAATTATTTAATTATTATAGGGGAACCATGAGAATAAGAAGTAAATAATATCTGGCAATTCTTCTTTATCAGTAATAACCTAAAAAATAAATATATACATTTTCTTTATATAATACAATTATTTATAAATATATTGTTTAAATAGTAATAAAAGTGTTTTCATACCTCTTCCATCATGTCAGGTTGAATTATATTATAAGTTAAAACAAACGTTCGTATATAAGATTTAAAACCAATCATAAATTTTCCATTAAAAATCGTAAATTTTACCTAAATAAATAAATTATTATAAGAATTATTTTAAGAAAAAAATAAAAAATATTTACTTTTCCATATAGAGCTTCATAATCTGCAAAAAATTCCTTATTCAAACGTCCTATCCAGTGATATTTTTTATATACTTTATCATTATTTTGCAATACAGTTCTTTCAACAGAAATTAGACCATCAGTATAACTTATGTTGATCATATTATATATATCTAAATAAATTATTAACATATTTTATGAAATATAATACAAATCAATATTTATTAATCAAATTTATATTTATAATTAATTATGAGATAATCCGAACAAACCCGGTTGAGGCGGATCCGTATATTTACTTTTCCATATAGAGCTTCATAATCTGCAATTTATATATTATCAGTTATTTTATATCATTATCAGTTTTTTGACTCGTTCTGTTCGGTTTCATTAATTTTTTAATAACAAAAAAATATTTTAAATATAAACTTAATTGAATTTATGAAATTATTATGCAAAAAATTATCTTTCAGTATTAAAACATCTAAAAAGTACATGTACAACATAGAAAATTAAGTTTATATCAATGTTATGCAAATTGCTTAATAGGAACATTCTATTTTTAATTTATTTCGTGCTATAAATCCAAAATTTACAAAAAATTCAACTATAATACAATTCACTAATTGAAACTTTATTTCAATTATAACATATATAAAAAAAAATCTTTTCCTCTTGTATCTCATTAATGGAAAGAACTATATTCGTAAAAAAATTATGTTACTCAATTTAAAATATGCTGAAGGTAGGTAATTATACTAAAGTTGATGGTAAATTATTTGAATGAAAAATTTGCTGCAACTTATAATGCTTGTAAATTGTCCTTACGTGGAGAACAACTTTATGTTACTTTAAATTCGAAGTCTCTAAATCTTTGTTTAAATTTTTTACGTTTAAATCACTCAACTGAACAATGCCGAAGTAAATCAAACTGTTTACCATGTAATAATCGCCACTATACAGCTTTGTGTTTTAAGACATCATCAAACACAAACGATAAAGCGCAACGATTATCTACTCATCTCACATTAAACAACGACATTGATACTAAAGCAACTAAAAAAAAAGTATTACAGCTACAACTATAATCGATAATAATACTAAAACAAAGAACATATACTTATCTACAGCGAAAATACAAATACAAAATCCAGAAAAAAAAAATCAGAAACAAAAGAAATTTTTGCTTTATTCGATTCAGCAAGCCACAAAATACATAAAAGATGTTAAATATATATAATATTTCAAATTTAAACTTAATTAAATTTATAAAATTTATTTTAGAACATCAATTATGTATTGTGTATATTTTTTTCTATTAATTGTAAGCTATTTGTCGTTATTTAGTTGTGAGGAATTTCCAGTAGCGGACATAGAGAAGACCTTTTTAACTATATCGTTGCATCCAGAAAGCCGCGATTGTATAAGATTTTTATGGCTCAAAGATAAAGGAATTTAACTGACTCTCGAAAGGGACGACTAGTATCTTTTCAAAAACTAAATTTAAATGATTCAGAAAGTGAATAAAAACAAAAATAGAAATAACATAAACGTTTTTATGGCTAAAAGACATTAAAGATAAAGCTGAAAATGATAATAAATATAAATAAATACGGATTAACCAGACTTGGCTGACCAACATGCGCACTTTTTTTCACATATAGAAGCATAGACTAATTTGGCTCTATTATAGTGAAAATTAACAATAACAGTGTTAAGGTGTGAACTTCTATTTTTGTGTATATGACAGTGCATGATTTTTATTATGAAGTAACTTATTCATTAATAATAAAAAAAAATTTAAATTGTTTTAAAAGATTTATTGCACAGAGAGATTTCCCGCAAATTTTATTCTATGAAGAGAAATTTACACAAATTTTTTAAAACATGTTTACTTGAAGTATCTCATCAAACTTCATTAAAGTTTGATGAGGAATTTCAAGCCAACAAAACTCAAATTTTTTAAAGAATTTCCTAATTACTTATAATGTCTCATTACCAGTTAATTGTGGTAATTTATCAAGCGCATTAACATAAGTATTATTTATTTGTAGTTTGTAAAATTACTCAACTAAATTAGATTCCCCACAAGTTACAGGAGGTTGACCTACAACTACACCTGTTTTAGATTTTTATGATGATTGGGCTTTTAAAAGATTCACTACTTCTATTCACCGCTGCAACTTGTTCATTTTCTTGCTTTGATTCGTATTTATCTAATTCTGTTTGATGTAAGATTCTTATTATTATTAAAAAATAACTTTATATTAAATAAAAATATATAATTACATCAATAATAAAATACAATATAGTCGCAATTTAAAGTCAAAGTAAATCAAACGTTCACTCTTGCTTTTAACAGTTATACCAAAGGACGAGAATTTAACTGACTCTCGAAAGCGACGACTAATAAGAATAATTGTCGCGATTGATGAAGTACCAGAAGGGGAAAACGAAGAACAATTTACAACTTTTGGTCTTTAAATAATTAAGATTTCTGGAAGCGAATTTTTAATAAAAAAACGCATTATTTTAAATAAACATGTTTTTCAATATTTAAATTTAATTTATATAGTTACTTAATTTGATTTAAAGGGGTAGATCTTTTTACAATAGATTTCTTAAAAGTCTTGGTAAAACGAATTGAATCGGAAGAGTTCTTTGTTTTTGACAAAGTTAGTTTTTGTTTAAACGGTTAATTTGACAAGTGTTGCTCTGGAGTGATTGTAATTAAATTGGTGTTGGAGTTTTTATTACAAAATTCTTCGATGTCACTAATGGGATCCAAATAGACAAAAGTATCGTCTATTTTAAACTAAGCACACTTGAAAATTAATAAAATAATGCCTTATTACAATTCGAGATCCAGTTTATATAATATTTTTCTGACAAGCGTGGAGCGCGTTGTCTTTTATTTAAATTCAAATATCAATAATTCAATTTATAAACATCTAATTTTAATCCTTAATTTTTATTATTTTTTAAAAATTTATTTTTAACCATAAGTATCTTTTCAAAAACAAAATTTAAATGATTCAGAAAGTGAATAAAAACAAAAATAGAAATAACATAAACGTTTGCAAACAACGCAAAATCTCTTTTTTTTTTTTATTTCTATGAAATAGTTGTCTAAGTTAATTAATATTTTTAATAAATTTTTAGAAATACTTGAAGAAA
>JANSTW010050701.1:0-12658 GCA_027564275.1 Diadocidia ferruginosa
ACATCATCAGATCTAGAATATTTACAAAAACGTTATAAAACATATATATATGTACTCTAAGAGGTTAAACAATTTAACAACAAAAATAATAATAGTAATCGTCGGCTGAGTACTTATTTGCGACATATGCATTTTTATAGTTTTTGAATTAAGAGCACATTATTACTAATTTTTGTACGCTCTTTCGAATGCTGTTTTCAGAATTTTGATATCGCTTTTCGTTTCAAAAATATCAGTTGTCATTTTGTGACATATGCAAAAGTTTATGCTTATTTGCGATATACATACATTTTCGTACTACGTATTGTTTGCTGCGTTTTGTTGTATACATTTTATTGCAATTTAGTGCTTTTTTGCGACATATGAAAATTTCAATATATTTTAATGTATTTTATTGGATTTTAGATGGTAACGTTTTCTCAATAAAAATGGTTATTTTCCACATACAAATTTGTTAATTCAATATTTTTATTGTGTTTATATTCTAAATTAATAGTTTTTCTTATTTTTTTTAGTTTTAATTAGTATAATTTAAAATTAGATGAAATTTAAAATGTTAAATTTAAAGAAAATCTTGTTTTTTTTTACTTAACTTGTTTTATATGCTGGAAATATCACGCATTATTACTTATTATAGTGCTTATTTGAGGACATACACAAAATTTTCTGGTATATGTACCAAAAAAAATGGAAAGTCATTTTTTGTGCGACATATTATGCATTTTTCAAAAACTTTTACAAGTTATTAAAAAAAATAAAAGACCTTTATCGCAAATAAGTACTCAGCCGACGAAATAATAAAACGAATAAAATCTTATCGTATTTTTTAGATATGAAAAAACCAGTCGCCAATATTTGAAAATCATATAAATTCAAATAACCCACAATTTTTATTATATATACTCCACACATAGATGTCATTATACGTAGCCTTTAACGCGCTGCGATTATTTCTTTTCCGTTTCGTTAAATAAATTTTTCTGCGCACCGGACCGGCACTTTCCGCATAACGCGACATTCGCACGCGTTTTCTTCGTCATCGTCATTCGTTGAAAAACCGGATAGGTGACTGTACGTGTGCTGCTCGTTCGCTGCAAGAAAAAGTATTTTAGTGATAAAATCAAGAAAATTTCTAGTGCTCCTTCGACGAAAATCGCCCCGAATATAAGAAAAACTTGGACGACGACGGTAAACTTAATAAAACAAAAAAAATCTACTACCTACATAAGTACAAAGCGCAAAAAAACAAATATCTACGCGACGCTTTGTTTTATTTTTTCACAAAAATAGATAAAAATTTTCATTGGGAGTGCCTGTGCCTTGTTCATAAGACGCCATTTTGAAATTCCAACTAGAAATCGATTTTTACAAGCTAAATTCAAAACATTTTTCGATACATTCGCTAAATCAATTGCATATTATTCAAACATCGTTCTACGATTTGTTCAATTAAATTAAAATTTGCCACACGCTAAAGTCGCACACACAAATTTGCCCATCGAAATTTTTTGCCATAAAAAACAAAATGATGGCCGGCGCGTCGTTTATTAGCTGCTGCTGCAGACGACAATATTCATTTAATTCTACGATAATATTTTGTTGTATCGTCGTTTGCATATTCGAAACTATTTATAAATTTCCTGCCAGGTGAATTCAATTTTTGCGACTTTCTTTTTATTGAAAAATTAAATTTATAAACTACGCGTCGAAAAAAATCAATTAAAGGAAAGTTCTTCGCTTGTTTGAAATGAAAAATTAAATTTTTGGAATCGAAAAAAGGTCAAGGGAAAGCGACGATCAAAAATGAGCATTTGTTTTTATAACAAGACACAAACACGACTTCTTATAAATAATCGTATTGATTCTACTCTACGCCTCCTCCACACTGTAATAATTACCTACCACAAATTAAAATAAATAAAAAAACATTTACACGCCACGGTAACCGTTTTTGGAAAATCGATATTTTTTTAAAAACATTTTTCCTTTTTTTTATATAAAGTTGGCTATAATAATTAATTTTTTCGTAAATTTAATGAAAAGCGTATAATTCGTAGTTGTTTTACCAGCTGCATGCATTTAAAATTAAAATCCATTAAATTCAAAATTGAGCTTAGTTAACATTTTGACAGAAAATTAATTTAAAATTTTAATTTTGGTTCATGGTCCTCCTATATACATAACATTTAGCGCAGAGACAAATTATAACGACGTTTGTGCACTGAGAGAAAAAAGTTGGTGTAATTTTTTGTAAATTTTAATGTTTATGATTTTTTTGTTGTAATTCACAAATTAACTGAAATTAGTCCGCTCTATAAAAACCAGTCACAATCATCGATGTTTTTAGTAATGAGAAATTATAATTTTTTGTTTATTTTTATTTTAAAAAAATTCATTGTTCACAAACAATTTTAAATTATCAAAAGAAAAAATATCCAAATATGTCCACAGTACGCTATTCTACGCTTCGAATCTTCGACGACACATCTACGAAAAATTCTACGCAGTGTGGACGACACATCGATCGACGATATAATTGAACAAATCTCAAGTAAGCAAATTTAAAAAAACAAAGAACAAAATGAGCGAAAATCGTGGCACAAGAGTCTACGTTGGCAATTTGTGCGAAAAAGTAAAGAAAGAAGATCTCGAAATTGAATTCACCAAATATGGCAAATTAAATTCCGTTTGGGTTGCATTCAATCCACCAGGTTTTGCATTTGTTGAGTTTGAAAGTCGCGATGAGGCTGAAAAGGCATGCGACATTCTGAATGGAACAGAAATGTTGGGCTCGAAATTACGCGTTGAAATATCTAAAGGACGTCCAAAGAGTTCACGTGGTGGTGGCGGCGGTGGTGGACGCTTTGGCAGTAGTAGAGGCGGTGGTGGCGGCGGCGGTGGCCGTCAATCTAGCAGTGGTGGTTTCCGTAGCGGTGGTCGATCAAGTGGTGGCAGCAGCGGTGGCGGTTACCGATCAAGTGGTGGTAGCGGCGGCGGATTTGGCCGCAGTAGCAGCGGTGGCGGCGGTGGTGGCAGTAGTTTTAGACCAAGAGGTCGTGGAAGTAGTTTCGGTCAAAATGGAAGCAGCGGTGGTGGTAGCTTTGGAGGAGGTGGACGAAGCAGTGGCGGCGGCGGCTATGGTCGTGATAGCTTCGGAGGACGAGAAGGCGGTCGGGATTTCGGAAGTAGCGGCGGCAGTTTTGGTGGCCGAAGCAACGGCGGTAGCAGCGGCGGTGGTGGTCGATTCAGATCAAGATCACCGGTTGGTGGTCGGGGCAGATTTTAGATTATAATTTTTTAGTTTTAAAGACAATTATTTTGTATAAAAAGATAAAACCAACCCTAAAGTGGCAAATATAATTCCTCTACGAGGAATAAAATATTTTTATTTTATAAAAACAAATCTCTTAAACTCTCCTTAGGTCTTAAGAAATAGTATTAATTTTTTAATTATTTTATTTAACTTGAAACATACTGGGACAACCGAAGATGTTTAGACATCGAGAGGTGTGTGCCGAAAATATACAGAATTTCAGTGTGACGTCATTGGCTAAACAAAATTATGTTTTTTTTTATTTGAATAAATTGACAATTTTTACTTCTAAAAAAACGAAAAAATTGTCCGCAACTCAAAACAATTTCGCTTTAGTCAATTATGTCATCAAACTAAATTTTCTTATATCATGCGCTAACTTGATGCGCACCACACAGCTTGTAATCTAAACCTCTTTAGGACAACCGACATTTTCATATTATATTTTAGTCGGGTCATATTGTCAAGGCATCCAAGCGAACTATTTCTTGAATGCCTCATAATTTATCAAATTGGGAAATTTCGTTAACTTTAAAGAAAAAAGTTTTGAAATGTCACTATAAAAGAATAAATTGTTTAAAAAGGACAAACAAAATGTTAACGTTACTACCAAAACTATTTTTTTTTTAGAAAATTTAACAAACAAAAAAGAGTCCTGCACTTGCACGGCCTACAATATTCTACAAGAGAAATTTATTTTTTATTGACATGCAATGAAAACAGATTTGTTTTAAGAGTTTTTTAACGGCTTTTAATATATTTAAAAAAATATAAATAACTTAATATTGCGACGAGCTCCATTTTTGCTCAGAAATAAAATACACACTTATATCACATCAATAACAACAACAAACAAATATTGTTTATATTTTAATATTAATTGAAAAGGAAAAAGATGTTTTTTTTTTCTGTGAATAAAAAAGGTTTTAAGGACATTGTTTGGAATTTTTTATTGCTTATCTTTTTAGGTATGTTTAGATGACATGATGGCGATAAAGTGCTGGACTCGTAAAAAAATTCATGTTTCCTTTCATTTTTATAAAAAACAATTGTATGGAAGCCCTCCTTCACCTTTAACCTAGAGACTCCAAATGTAAGCTCTGAGTATGGAACCACTAAAATTTTCAACTATCAAAATTTATCCAAATCTGTCCGCTTGTAAAAAACTTTCTAAAAATAATCCTATGGGAGCCTGCTTCATCTATGACCTAAAGATTCCAAATGCAATCCCAGAGTATAGGACCACTAAAAACTCACCCTCACCAAAATTTGTTCAAATCCGTCTGCTGGTAAGAAACTATATGCTCTTATTTTTCGGGCATTTTTAGAAGAAAAAAAATTGTATGGAAGCCCCCTTCACCTTTGACCTTGGGACCCAAAATGCGACCTGACAGTATAGGACTACTAATAACTCATCCACACAAAAATTTGCCAAATTCGTTTACTCCTAAAAAACTTTCTCTATATACTCATTGGCTTTTTACCAAAAAAATCGTATGGGAAGCCTCCCTTTCACATATAGGCCCCAAATTCAGAGTGGGACAACTAAAAACTCACCACTACCAAAATTTGTCCAAATCCGTCTACTGGTAAAACACTTTCTCCATATATTTAGAAGAAAAAAATCGTATGGGGCCTCCTTCATATTTGACCTAGACACTCAAACTGCAATACCAGGCTATGGGACCACTAATAAGACATCTTCACCAAAAATTGGCCAAATCCCTCGACTGGTCTAAAACTTTCTTGTGTGATATTTTGCTGACGGACGGACACTTTTATTTTCTAGTTTTTCTGAATCAGGGCATCATAAAACGAGAAAAATACATGGTCTTGGCAATTTGACCATTTCGACCTAAATTAAAGCTTGTATTATTTACATACATCTCGAAAATTTGAGTGTTTATAAAAACTAAACAAAACTGAAATTTGTTCCACTAGGTCCAGTAAATTTTTCTGTATTTTGTTCGAGTTTACTTTTAATTTGTATGTATTTTTGGCGAGGGGTAACCACTTGTTAAAAAAAATGGTCCCACAGAGATCCAAGGCTTCCATAGGTGGTTACCCCCTCGAGGATCTAAATGAAAACCTAAGTATTCTACAGATTCTGCCTGGGTTTCATTTGCTTTTATTCTCCATTTTTTTAGACACTTTTTAATTTTATGTAGCGTTGCAACTATGTAAAACGTTTGCGAAAGTGGCTCAGATAAAATATACTGCTACTTTCGAATTCGTAGTACATAGTTGATCACCCTGTACTTTTTGCAGATCTTTTGATGCCCATCCGGGATTTGTGTTGGACGCCAATACTGCGATATCATCTGCGTAGGTTGCAATTAATTAAAAATGTGCTTCTGATTGTTATGCTAGTCTGCCATTCTTCCTTGATTTCACTGCAAAGAATACATTTTTGTATCGATCTAATCACGATTGTAAGAAGGGCGTGTTAAGTAAAAAGTAAGTTTCTTGTTTTTTTCATAAGAAATCACCAAGTTCAATTGAGTAAATATTTTTTTTGTGTGAAAAAAGGATATTAAATAAATTCTGGCCCATTGGTAATTTTAAGGGATGTTTTTTTCTCGTTTATTGGCTTAGTATATCTTATAAATCCGTAAAATCGATCATGAATATCAAAAAACTTCTCTGTTCAATTCTTAATGAAGCCGATTACTGGTCACGAACAAACCTATTAAATATAATAATAATTTGCCACTACAAACCGCTTAGGGTCTTGGGCTAAACTATTATCACTGTTTAATCTGATTACTAGGTTATCTCATGACAAACCGTTTTTTGGTAATGTGGAATGTTGTCAGCATGTCGCACTGGTATATTGTTGTATAGTGATAACTATAGTAATCAGTGAGTGGGTTTTTACACTATATGAGGAACCCTATCTGCTGGAATCATATATAGGCGGACCAAACAACGGCTTTAAGTGACTTCCGGACGAAAGGTTAAAGCCCCGAATTTAAAACCAGCTTCAGTTGGGGGGACTTCCAGCGGAGTTTATAGTTTGTTCGTTGCAACGAAATATCAATTATTTTTAGGAGTTGTTTAGGAATCAAATGAAAGATTTCGCAATTAGTAAAGTGTTTTGTTTTTGGGATTTTGGTGTATCGCCCCTAAAGAGATTTTTACCGTTGAACCCCTTGCTTTTTTCAGGCGGCAGGATTCCTATAAAGGCAGATGCATTTGCCGGTTCACCCACATCGGAGAAGTTGGGTCCCTGGGGTGTAATCAGGATAATATTTTAGAAGGACGAATACATATATCAAGGCCTTCTTGACTATATCTTGTCGGTGTAACAACACACTTTGCGCCAATTTTAGGGACGATACCTCAAAGCTGCAATTGTTTTTATTTTTAAGATCTTTCATTGATATCAAAAACCCCTATAAATATTGATATTTCGTTGGTGCTCCATACTAAATGCGGCATCTGAAACCGGTTTTAGACTCGAATCTTCGCTTTCCCATACAGTAAGTATATTTCTTTTTCAGTCGAAATTTCTAATCGATTTACCAACTATCTAATTCAGAATCGATAGTACTTGAAGTAAATGTTAAATTTAAGACATTTTCCAAAAATTACTCATTGTTGTAAACCCCCGAAAAATCTATTTATTTATAATTATTATGCGGCTGTCGTCGCATTATATTTGTTTATTGTGGAATCTAAAAATAAACACCAGATAAGAAATATCTCGCACTCGCAAGTAAGAAAAATTATTAGCCCGCAACTTATATTTTGAAATTATAGAAATTGCGGAATTATTTTTAGCCCGAGAAAAAAATATGTTCAATCCCACCGACCATGGATTGGACAGAGAATTTCGTTTAACCCGATATTCAACATTACGTGGATGAGGTTGTAAGGTGCCACAAGAAATTTTAACCAGATTCTTGTCGGCTCTCGATTTAATAGATGTTAAGAAAATAGAAATCATAGAAGCGGTAAATGGTGGTGGTGGTGGTGAGGAGGACGATGACGATAGAATTGGTTAGTATTTTGTATTTAAATTTATATGACAAGATAAATCATAGAACCATATGTTCTAGGTGTTGGTATGGACTGCGCTGTAATTCCCTTACGAAAACATGGACTGTCTCTGATACAATCTGTAGATTTCTTTTATCCTCTTATTGATGATCCCTATATGATGGGTAAGTCATCGTGCTAAATCTCAGCATAAACATTTCTAC
The DNA here is from genome assembly GCA_027564275.1 of Diadocidia ferruginosa. Lineage (NCBI taxonomy): Eukaryota > Metazoa > Arthropoda > Insecta > Diptera > Diadocidiidae > Diadocidia > Diadocidia ferruginosa. Next base: position 7,519 of record JANSTW010050701.1, read on the forward strand.
AAATCCGAAATTCTAGGTAAAATAGCCTTGGCCAATGTGGTTAGTGATTTGTATGCAATCGGTTGTACAAATTTGGACAAAATCACACTAATATTAAGTGTTCCAAATGAATTTACCGATTTGGAACGATCCATAGTTGTACCGAAATTGATAAGTGGCTTTCAGGATGCCGCAAAAGTGGCAATGGGTAGCACAGCTTTCCGATTAAATATTCAGAGTATTGCAACAAATCCTTGGTGTATAATTGGAGGTGTTGGAACGGCCGTTTGTCGACGTGATGAAATAATTGTGTAAGTTTTTATCCATTTGAGAAAATTCGCAAGTATAACTCTTATTCTTTTAAGTCCAACCGGAGCCGAACCAAATGATGTGTTGGTTTTGACAAAACCACTTGGTACACAACTGGCAACAAATTCCTACATTTGGATGTTAGAAAATCATGAAAATTGGCTACGCTTAGAAATTGCAGGCATCACAAAGGCAATGATTTTCGATTCATATAAACAGGCAATCGGTTCGATGGGCAGACTGAATTTAATTGCTGCCCAACTAATGCACACGCATAGGGCACATGCAGCCACCGATGTTACCGGTTTCGGTCTTCAAGGACATGCTGAAAATTTACTTCAATTTCAACGAAATAAATCCATTAAATTTGAAATAGATTCCCTGCCAATTATACAAAATGTTCATAGCATAGCCGTTGCATTGAATAATCAAAAATTACTAACGGGCAAAGCAGTTGAAACATCAGGCGGATTATTGATTTCAATGTCAGCAGCAGATGCAGTGAATTTTTGCGCTGACTACAAGCGATTATCGGGTGGCTGTGCAGCATGGATTATTGGCAAGGTTTTGCCCATAGTTCAATCGTCGGAGGGAAGGGCTGTAGTACTTAATGATAAAATCAATTTTATTGATGTGATAGAATGAGAGTGCGACGGGTATTTTTTAAGATTTATTTTAGCAAAAGATGCGATTTTTCAACGCCAATGACTAGATTTCTATAAAGAGGTAATTCTCACAGAAATTCTATGAAGATTTGTTGAAATATGATCGTGTTTTTTCATGTACTTAATTTTTACATTAAAAATGATTTCCTATTGTGTATATAAAAACGTAAGATGGCGTTAATAGTCTTTTTTAAGTCATATAAGACCTGTGCGAGAAAACTGCACTCTACCAGTCACCAAAGGAGACATTGACATGACTGAACACCCGAAGACATACCGCCCAAAAGCTTTAATAAGTTTTTTTTCTAATTCTTAAACCGACATACCAGCCAGAATATAATTAACCCATCGTTTTGATTATAATTTTTAGAAGGGAAATTTTATCGGCTTTTAGCAAAGACACAAACTATAAATAAGTTTTTGTGTGATTTTAGCGGTTTTAAGCTTTGGTCGTTGCGGTCTTTACGTTTTATGTCATTGATATCTGCTTATCAGTTACGCAATGAGAGCAATTTTGGCAAAATATTTGTAGAATTTCCCTTCCCCCCTCTTGGATCCTCCCCAAACGTTTGTTCTGGAAGTTTGCGGCGCTCGGCCCCTCAGAGCGGTAGAATTTTATGTCCAGGGGAGATACCCTACGTCTCCACAAAGTTCCAAGAGGACGGAAATTCTACACTTCAGCCGCAAATTTCAGTGGCGGCATCTAGCTAAATTAAACATTGATACAAAATTCAATCTTTAATTTAGTTTCCCAAAGATATCGCTACGGAAATTTGCTCTCATTGTGTGACTAACTATATATAAAACGACAATGATATTAGTCAGTGAAAATCATGGTATCAGATAGTAATATGCATAATATGATCCCTATGCTTATTTGCTTTGGAGTAAAGGATACGATTAAAATGATTTTCAGCGAAACATTTCCAACTGAAATTTTAAAGACAATAGAAATTGTTATAAATATTTATTTATAAAATTCAAATTATGATGAACTCGACAAGCTGGCCATAAGAAATTCCATTTTATTTAGGAAATTTTTCCCTTCCAATTTATCGAATCGAACCTGAAACAAAAGTGTTTGTTAAATTCAAAATCAAATCATATTTTGTTGCATCCGTTTTACCTCCTTAAAGTGTCCACCTAAATTTTCCCAATATTTTCCCTGTACCAGTGGTCCGGGAAAGAAATCTTTTCGTGGACTTTGTGCAATGTACACTTTAACGTCAATTTGTGGCGGATCACAACGGATTTGGACGGCAATAAGACGATCGCCATTTGGCGAAGCCAGTACACAGGAGCTGGCATTGCCCAACGGTTCTACGGAGCCTATGCCCAAATGATTGCTATTCGATAGCGTTTGCCAGGCCATACATTTGGCCACAGTCTGCAAGCCGGTAATTTGATGTTGATTTATTTGACACAAAATTAGGTCACGAAGTTCTTGCGGTTCATAGGACATGTGCATGACGCGACCATCTCGGCTGATGCATTTCAAAGATCGTTCTTTGACATGAATCAGCAAAGATGTACGATAGACCGTGTCATAGCCATGTGTTATTATGTTTATTTTGACACAGGACATTGTCGGACTGTTCATTGCATTCCAATGGGAAATAATCTGCGGATCTTTAACGTCACGGGCCAGCGTATCGAGGACGTATTGGGTTCGTTTGCGCATAAAAATGTGTTGAGCTTGGGCAATGATTTGTTCGAGTAATGTTTGAGTTTTTGTCATCTCGATCAGTTCATATCGATCGGCGGCCAATGGACCGGCTAACATTCGTTTCTTGCTTGGACCTAGCGGTCCACTAGCCGGATGCGGAAACGGATGATGAGTATTTTTGTAATGAACTTCCCGCAAAAGTTGATGCAAAGAATGTTCTAGCACATGATCGTGATCATTTATGGGTCCAGAACTTACCGGATCCAATGCGGTCGTATGACACAAACTTATAATTAATTGAATGCCTGGCAATAGAGTGGCTCGAATCTGATTTCCCACCACGACATGCGGGATTGGTGCCTGCAGTTGTACAGCTTCTCTGGCCAATTGGTTGAAAAGTTCTTTGCAAAACAAGACATTCTGAGCGTATTCCAATGTTTTTTGCCACACCCCCACTTGATGTGTTATATTCGGTCCGCTTCCCATCAAATTTACCGAAGCTGTACACAGATCTTCCTGATCCTTTTGTGTAATCACCTTAATGTAGGCCACTCCCTGCAGTTCGGATGGCACATTAACGCGCAAAGCCGAATTCGTTTTTGGAGAAGGAAGAGCTGCCGGTTGAGCACCACCGGGACTTGGCGGTGGTGATGTACTTGCACCCGTGGCATCGTCTTCTGCCTTTGTTACCTCAAACATTCCGGAATGGGTAAACTTTGAGCCGGCCGTACGATAGCTGAGATCGCCAATTATCGTGTTGGACACCTTTTTCAATCGCCAATTTTGACGAAGTCTTAATAATTCAATGTGAAAATCGGAAACATTTCTGTTATTTCGTTGTTCACTGTGACAATTTCGCAGACGTTCAGCGCCTGACATCAGAACGGAGGCTGCATTGGCCAGAGCTTTCTTTCGTGCATACACCTGAACCATTGGCTTTGTTTCGACCGGATCCTGAGGAACGGGATCCAGTACCATATAACGCTTTTCTTTCGATATAGCCAACACATCGCTCAGAACACATACTTCAGTGTAGGCATCACGTAATTTGTTTCGTACCGAATCCCACGGCCACAAGCTCGATTGAAACGATGCCGGATCTTTAGTTTCTTCCTCGCCATTCACTTGGGATTCTTCTTTTTTTATCACAACAGCGTCGGCTTCGGCTGCCGATTTGCTAAAATCAATTCTTGATGCATTTTTGGTCAGACTTTCGGATAGAGTTGGTGGTCTAAAATAGAATTAAATTCATTATGTTGTGCCGGCTTATTAATAATTTCTATTCGGACTTACGGTTGATGTATTTCCGTTCCATCATAGGATATTTCTTGTATTACATTTTCAATAATTGCTTCGACCGATATATTTACTGAATTTGCCATATTTTTACTTTTTTATAATTTTGCGAGTAATTAAAAATTCATTTTTTTGTTTCTAAAAAAAACAACCAGCTAAAAACAATTGTCACAACACACAGTGCAGGAATTACAATGCTTAATATACATTATTATTATTATGTTAATTATAAGTGGTTTAGCTAAAAATTAACTACATATATTACTTCTTTTATAATAATTGTTTTTCAATTTACCTTTTCCCGATTAATTAATAAAGAAAAAACCATCTAATTTGATAATATATTTTTTTAATTAAAACAGAAAAACTTTGCTTTGTACACGCACCCATTAAATCGTCGACGAACGCAGAGCGAAGCGAAGCGTGGCAGCCATTTTTTCGTACGTTCCGCCTCGCCTCGCGCATTAAAAAAATTGTTCCACCAAAAGACGGACGCGTGAGCGTAGAAAATATTTGCAGGAAAATAATTTTATAAATACGTTATTTTATTATATTATTTAAATCGGAATAAAAACAAATTGCCTAAAACCGTCGGACAGCCGCATAGTGAAGAGTGAAAATATGTCCAACAAAAAGCGTGATTCACGGCAATTTATTTTCATTAATGAAGAAAAACTAATCAATGAAGTTCAACAAAGACCCATTCTATATAACAAAGCATTAAAGGGCTATCGAAAACCAACTATTCGGGAGATGGCATGGCAAGAGGTCGCGTCTGAGCTAAATAGCACAGGTAATTAGGACTAAAAAAGTGGAATTTTTCCTTTTATTATTTTTTTATGACGAGAAAAATAAAAAAAAAATGTTTTGTTTGTGTTTGAATGATTTGACGCACATACAAATACATACGCGTGAAATTTTGTACTTGCGTTCAGATTCAATTTTCGAGCGCAAAGGGCAGGGTGTGCAATGCAATATTGTGAACTTGCGTTTTGCTTGTTAAAATTTCTGGTGCTACAGTGCAACGTATTTAAGTTTAAAGCTAAATTTACGGTCAGATAGAAAATTTTGAATTTGATTGTTGGTCTTTTTTGCTGGTCCAAGCAAAACTACCACGCTGTTTGTTGGCGTGGTGGCCATTTAAGAAGAAACCAATGCTATAGCCGTGTGGTATTATTGCCGCCTGTAGTAAATGGTAGGTTCGGGGTTCGAATCCTGTTGGCGG
>JANSTW010050712.1:0-12653 GCA_027564275.1 Diadocidia ferruginosa
AAATTGTGATAGACGATATAGCAGAAAAAATATATTAATGCACAATATAGGATAAAAAATAAAATTTAAAAATAATATTTTTTTTTATTTTAAATTAATATTGTTTAATTATTTTAAAAAAAATTCTTTTTAGCTTTTTATAATTTAATTTATATATTAATTTAATAAAATTTACTTGTCTCTACGCATAATTATAGTTAGTTTGTGTCTTAATTATTTAAAATATTTTTAAAAAATTGGGTAGTTTTTTAAATTTTTTAAGATTATTGTATTATTAAATCAGTTCCTTTATGTTAAAATATTATTTATTATTACTTGAAGGCACAAAAAATTCAGTAATATAAGGTTTTTTTAGATTTAAGATATTTCAGGCTATGATTGGGTTTGATTTAATTTTTTTAGAATTTATTTTAAGTTTTTTTTATTTTAGTTATTAAACATTTATAAAAAAAACGTTTTTTTTTAATTAAAATTTACTTTTAAAAAATTAAATTATTGCAGTTTTCTCCCCGCAATATTAAAAAAATTTACCTTTTTAGAGATTTTTATTCTTTTTTTAAGAAAAATATTAAAACCGGTATACCTAATACTGTGAAATGTGGTTAAGAATATTAAAATATGATCAATAAAATGATTATAAACCGGAAATATCTTTTTTAATAATTAAAATAAATAAATTAAAGTTTTGTTGAATTCTATATAGATAATTTTAACCAACGTTTAAACATAATATATATAGGGGCTTATACGCGTGTTAAAACACAGAGCAGCGTGCGATTTAAAATATTTTTAACAGCTAAAATTTGTAAATATAAATTGACTTAGATTTGTATAATTAATTAAATGTAGACATTTTTCAAATATTTATAATTTAAATTAATTTAATAAAATATTTTGTAAAACTATAAACAATTTATATCTCAAGATCATCAATTTCGTAAAAAAAACCAGAGGAAAAAGTAATCGATTAAAACCAAAAAACTAATAATCAATATTTCCCTGGGCTCCTGTAATAATTGCATCAATCCATATGCGTGCGGCTGCATCAGAGGCAGCCTGTAAATGGTAACTGCGTTTCTTTGTCTTAACAATAATTGTACAGTAGGGTCGTCCACTTTTCGATGCATTCATATGGTCCAAGTATACTTCGTCTATTGTCTGCCGGGGGCATGGAAAATAGATTACGAAAATGTCAGATATTTTTTTTAGGGATTACAGTAAAACCAAGCTATTAACACAATAATTGCAATTCCTATTTCAATCAAAATTAGTAGATAGTTTGTTAAGAAAGATTATAGAAAGCAAAATAGTAAAAAGAAAACACAAAGCTAATGAATATGATAGGTTAAATTTATATACAATTTAATACAAAATGGCTACCAAACAAAAAAATAATTAAGATAATAAAAACCAAATGGCTACCAAAAAAAAAAAAAAAAATTGCAAAACCTTACAACGTACTTTTGTGGCATGATATTCTTATGACAATCAATTTCGATCAAATCTGAAATAATTCTACGGAAAAAGAAGAATAATAATTCACCAAATGGGTTAAAATCTTAAATAAATGAGAGCAGTTAGTTTTATGAGCAGATGAAAAAGTAAAGATAAGCAATAAAATAGTAAGTGTAAATGTAATTTTTAAGTCAAATTATAGGAATAAATATTTACAAAATGCTTTTAAGCAAGCCACACCACAAAAAATTATTACAAAATAATAAAAAACAAACTACTCACCGAAAAATATGCACCACCCCTGGGTTTTCGCTCCGATTTATCAGAGTAATAAATCAATGCCATTTGTTGTCGGTCCAACACAAACCACCGCCTTGACCAACCGTGGAATGTTGCACCCAATTTATGTAGATAACTGCGGGTTTAGAAACATAAAATAAAATTATTGAATCCTTACTCGGCCGCAACAACAAAAAAAACTAACCCTCGACAACTGTACGAATCCACGGTAACATGCGGACACAGCGTCACCTGATGTCCGGCCGTCTCAATGTGTTGTCTTAAATCTAAATCGGATGACATTATCGGCAGGTACCGTGTCAATGGTCTTTGATGCTTTGGTAAACTACGTTTGTGACCGGATGTCATGCGTGTGCCACCCGTTTCACTTGTGTCACTTTGCGACAGTGTGCTGTTACGCTTTGTGACAGTTCCGCTGCTTCCGTTTTCATTGTCCACATCGTTTAGACGATGCTGTGATGAAACGGACCGAATGTCGTTGGATGATTTGAATGGTTTTTCCGACAAAGCATCGTAGCTCAGTTCGGATTGGGTTTCGGACAGAGGTCGCGTTCGATCGAAGTCTGGATGTGAGTGGCGTTGCTGTAACGGATAAGAAAATATAAAGTTATTAGAATTTAATTATATTAGAGATTTAGAGGGCAATCAGAAAAATATTTTGAAATCGTGTATGATTACAATTACTTAGTAGTAGTTCTAATAAACGCTAAAAAAAACATTTGTCTAAAAAACCGGAAGGAAATCTTGAATAAATTCTTGAAGTTACACAAAAACGAAAATTTTAAAAAAAAACTGCAAAATACCCAGTTAACTTAAAAAAAATTAATTAGTTGTTTAGACAAAGTTTTCTTCAAGGATTTATGTTTTAACGCCATCTTGTATTACGGCGCCATCTTGAATTTAGTGCCTTAACTCACCATTTTTCATATCAGAGTTACGTGATATTTAAAAAATTTTCAAAACTTCAGTTTTTAAAACTTTATCAATAATTCGAAAATTTTATTTTATTTTTTAAATCAAATTTTAAAACATGTTTATACGCGATAATCCAAAAATTCTCATCTTAAATTCCACCACAATTAATAGTCAATAATTCAAAATAAATTTATGAAAAAACATTAATTTAAATTTTCATAAATTCGGCAAAAATGTTATTAACCAATTTGATGGAGAGAGTGAAAAAAATCGAAATTATTGCAATAAATTTTATCACTCACTCATCGCATATAAATATTTAATCTAAATTATTCGAAATAAACAAAAAATAGCCAGCAATTAGATTTTTGCTAATGACCCACTTCAAAAAATTGTTCAGAAATTTTCATCATGACGACGATTCGCCGATTATTATTAAAGAAAATATTTTTTATTTTGATATAAAGCCACTCTATATAAAATCTAAAATATTATGTTTGGCAAATGATCAAAACTAAACCGCTTTTGAAAATAAATTTAAAAAAATTAATTTAGAAAAGTTGCGACTTTTTGCAAACAAATTATTTCGTATACAAATAGGTGAAAACAAAAATAAACAAATGCGTTGATTTAAATTTTGCGGGAATCATTTAGTTATGTTGGAAGGAAGTTAATGGGATGTGTCGGTAGTTCGATGATGATGACGATCAATATATAAATTAGTGAACGGAAAAGGTAGGTAAATGTAAAATAATTTATAAATAATGGCTTTTCACTATATTTTTATGACGTAGATTTTTAGATGTTTTCGTGAACTTACTATAGAAAATTTATGATGCGTCAATCTTTCAATTTTGAATAATATTTGTCGCGTCGTAGGTGTTTCTCGTTGTGTGCGGTGTTGAGTCAAAGTGTTTATTGTTTTGGGTTTCTATATATTATGAGACATTTATTATGTTTTCGAATCAGCTCAAGTATTTTCAACAAACAAATCACAATTAATTAAAATTAATAACAGGCATGTCCACAAAATGTACTTGACGTATATCCAATAGTACAAATTTGTTTATTATTAATTTGAACCCTTTCATAACCAAATTATATTTTTTGGGAATTTTTAAAATTAAATACCGAAAAACTGAAAAAATAAGTCCATCGACCCCTATTAATTGCGGTATGTCAAACCGAAAATTATTTGCAGTAAGAATTGTCGTAAGTCGCATTGAAAATTAGTCGCGGGAAGAGAAGTTGGGTAAGATGCATTGAAAATTAATTGTAGAAAGACAAACTAAAAATTAATTTATGAAAGATTAGTTTTGATAAACCGCATTGAAAACTATATATACTTGTTGTAAAATTAGTTGTGGTAAGACGCACCCACTTAATTGATCAATTATACATAAAAAAATATAATCTTCATATTATTTTTCCATTGGTATCTTTTGTTTATTTTTAGCCTCTATAGCGCACCAATTTATAAAATATTTAACAAAGATATTTAAAAATCTAAAAATAAATTTAAAAAAAATTGTAATCCGCGTGATTTTAAAATAACAAATCGAAATTCTTGTAGCGCAGCGTCGCGTCACCCGCAATCGAATATTCTCTTTTGTTATTTTAAATTTATCGAAAATTTTGTTGTTTTAATTAGAATTCTACTATTTACCTATTGAGCCGGGTTAATCACCTATTGGAAGTCTTAAACTATTTTTTTACAAATTCTATTGGAAGTATTATATGAAAGTTTTTTTGGAAGCCTTGGAATGCGTCTAATGAAAAAGATTTGCAAGATTCTATTCCAAGACTTTCAAAGACTTCAATAAGATTTCCAAAAGACTATAACACAACTGCCATAAGACTTCCAAGATTTCCAAAAGATATTCAAAATTTCCATTAGACTTTGCAAGATTCTTAAAAGACATTCCAAAAATTAGATCTTTCATAAGACTTCTAAAAGACTTCCATAAGATTTCCAAAATACTTCAAGATTTCGATTAGAAATTCCAAGAACTCAACTAGACTTCCATAAGACTTCTCAAAGATTTGCAAGTTTTTTCAAGAGTTTTAAAAGACATCCCAAGATTTGAATAAGACTTATAAAAGACTTCAATAAGACTTACAAAAAAAACTTCCCAGACTTCCAAAAAAATTTCAAGATTTGCAAGATTTCCGTTAGACATTCCAAGATTTTATTAAGACTTTTTTGGAAATGTTGAAAATATTTTGGAAATCTTGGAAGTCTTTTGAAAGTCTTTTTCCAGTCTTGGAATGTCTAATGGAAATCTTGCAAATCTTATGGAAATCTTAAAAGCTTTTTGAAAATCTTGAAAGTCTTGTAGAAGTCTTATTAAAGTCTTGGAATGTCTAATGAAAATCTTGCAAATCTCGAAAAACTTTTGGAAATCTTGCAAATCTTGTGAAAGTCAAGATTTTCAAAATACTTTTAAGATTTCGATTAAAAATTCCAAGAACTCAACAAGACTTCCATAAGACTTTCAAGATTTCCAAAGTATTTTCAAGAATTGCAAAAGACATTCAAAGATTTGAATCAGACTTCCAAAAGATTTTAATAAAACTTCTTTTAGAAATCTTGAAAATATTTTGGAAATCTTGGAAGTCTTGTGGAAGTCTAATTGAAATATTTTGGAAGTCTCTTTCCAGTCTTGGGAAGTTGAAAATACTTTGGAAGTCTTATGGCAGTTTCATTGTAGTCTTTTGGAAGTCTTTTGAAAGTCTTAGAATATCTAATGGAAATCTTGCAAATCTTAAAAGATTTTTGGAAATTTTGAAAGTCTTGTGAAAGTCAAATAGAAATTTTGAAAGTCTATTGGAAATCATAACTATTAAACTAGATACTTTTCCGGTTTAATTCCTATATATATATATATTATGTAGATGCAATATACATAATAAAATAAAAAAAAATAATTTATTACAAAGCCAAACGTAAATCTTTTGTCGAAATTGTTTTCATTTCGCATTTTATTGAAAAGAAAATGTCTCAATCTAACCGAAAAAAATTGGATTTTCACAATTTTCATATGTTCTTCTTTTAAAACTATATTTACGTTACGGTTAATTGATTTAACAAGTTGATGAACAAGAAAATTTTATATTTTATTTTTCCATCAGACAAATTAGAAAGTGTACGTATGTTCAATATCGCAAGGTTAAGCCAAATATTGTTGTGTTTAATCATTTTCTTGTTGTTTTTTTTTTATTTTTTGTGGATAAAGATTAAGATTTATTAGGAATTTGTAAAATATGACTGAAAAAAAAACTCGTTTATGTGCAAATTCGCTTATATTAAAAATAATATTGTGTGTATTTTTTCGAATTATTTATAAAAATGTTTGGATTTTTTTTTTAATTTTACAGAAAAATAGAAAAACATGCGTTTTCTTAGCGTGCCTTCAATTCTATATACACTTAATTTATGTTGATACAAGAAAATAATAATTTTTTTAAATTTTAATTTAGAAAAATATAAAAAATTTATCATTTATGATAACTTAATGAAAAATTGACTGTTCAAAAAATTACATATAACTAAAGCTATGGCTTCTATGGAGACGTATACGTTGGACGTATACGTATAGGTTCTCTTTTATGAATAAAATTATATATAAATATATAAGAAAATCATTTTTGAATACATTTTATCGGACGGTCGTTCAAAGTTTCGAGACTTTTATATTAAAATGTGACACGTTTTTAGTATAACAATCATTGCATATTGTAATGAATTGACATAAATTTATTTTTACATTACAATAATTTTGTGAATACAAATTATTTATAATTTATAATTATTTTGAAAAAATTTGGCTTCACAACAGGCAACATAAAACTACAAAAGCTCATAATACATTTCACTTTAACTGCGTCAGTGCGGAGTTCCTTAGCCACCCCGAAAATTGGGACATATATAGGTTCGAAACATTTTTCTAATTTTTATTTAATTTAATATTTTCAACAAATTTACGAGTCTTAAATAAAATACATTTTAACTAAAGATAATATTTTTAAATGAAAACAAGACGCAGCTGCATTTGTTATTACATTAGATGAAAATTTATGAATTTTAAAATAGAACGATATTGACGGTTTTGCTTAAATTGTATAGGAATATATACCTTAGTGTAGTCTGTATTTCTTGTAGAAGTTTTTCTTCTATTCACATAGCCCATCCAAACAGACATTCTATATATTTTATTATTATACACAAAACTTTTATATTAATTAAATCAAACCAAACTATCTCAAAAATAAAATAATTACACCATTTATTTTTATCACAAACATACAACTGCCCCTTGTCAAAATTTCATAGTTTATATTTTTATATAGGAAATATATTTTAATTAATAATTTTAAATTATTAATTTTAAAATTAAAAAAATATTTAAATGTAATAATATGTTTTTTCTTGCAAACGAATTTTTGCTTTCTTTCGAACAAATTTTCTTTTGAATTTGCTGCCACCACCGCGAATATGTGACAATTCACTGAGTGTAAAATTTTGACTAAACGCAATGCTTGCGGTGTGATATCAACCAAGATCATTGTCAACATTTTTGTGTGATATTTTTTTGTAAATATTTGTAATAATTTGTCTACATACTCATGTGCTCAAACTCAACACAATTAAAAGAAGTACAACAGTGTTTACCGCCTCCTCTTTGTCTATATATGTTTATTACTCATACGCAGCTCATTCATATAAAAGATTCACTTGAAGCGGGCTGCTTGTAAAAATTTATTATGCCACAAATATTATTGAATTTTAGCGCTGTAATTTGCATCAAACTTCAATAAAGGGCAATAGTTACGGCCGAGGAGATTCCCTTGATTTCTGCAATTGGTAGAAATCAAGGGACAAGTGTGTGGAAAAATCATATAGTCTCCAAAATCAAAATTAATTTTTTGAATTCTCAGAAATATTTTCGGTAATTACGGAAATAGTTTCAGATTTTAGAAATCAGTCTCAATTTCATAAATTTTTCTCAATATCAGAAAGCAGGCGGTAATATTTTTAGAAAACGGAAATAATTTCGGATAACATACAAATGTAATCACAAAAATCATTTTAGCAATAACTTCAGAAATACAAATAACACAGAGCATTAAAAAAATGTGTAATGCACGGAAATCCTTTCGATAATAATCAGAAATATTTTTAATATCAATGAAAATATTTTAAAATAACATTTTTTTAAATTATTTTTGATTTCTGCGAAATAATTTCTGATTTCCAATTTCCTATTTCTTAAATTAAAATCATGATATATGAAATTATTTATGATTTTCTAAATTTGATTTTAAAAAAAACACAGAAATCATTTAAAAAATGAAGGAAATATTTTATAAATCAGAAATTATTTCAGAAATAAAATTAAATTAATAAATTTCAGACATCTGAAATCATTTCTGAAATACTAGAAACAATTTCAAATATCATAAATCTAATTTTCAAATCACGGAAATAATTTTGTAAATCACAAAAAATTATGTAAATAATCAAAAATGATTACATTAATGACCGGATATTTCGAATTCCATTTTTGTGGCATAGTTTGTTTTAACCGCAGACACATCGCTGTTGATTTAAAATAAATCAACTTTATTTCATTATATCAGTGTCAAGATCGCGTAAGAAATGTGTTGATTTTCAATGTGTGCCTAGTAAATTCGTGTGAAAATTTATACTGTGAAAGTGGTGGTGAAAATTCTCAAGAAAATTTTGTAAAATATTTTCAATCTTTACCTTCTTTTAGTTATATATAGAGAGTCGTTTAGCGCTATCTTTATGATTTGAATTTTCGTATATAAATAAAATATATTTTTCAAATAAAAAAAAAACCAGCTGTGATTGTCTGTTTGGATCTTTTTTTCTTTAATCGATTTTCTTATAATTTTATTGTCTGTTATATGTTTGTCAGAATTAGTTAATAAGATTATATTAGGTGATATTTAAAATATCTGGGGAGTAACCACACGGAAAACAAAAGCTTCTATAAACTGAATTTTGAAAAGACTTCCAAACACTTGACTTCCCAAAAACTTCAAAGAATTACAAAATATTTCTATTAGACTTCCAAGACTTCCATAAAAATTTTAAAATTTGAAGATTTTAATATATGTATTTTTAAAAAGTGTCCCCATACTTCCAAAAGTGATTACCCCTCGTAAAATGTAGATTATAATTAAGTATTTTATAACAAATTGAGTCTACTATATGATATTTTATTAAGTTTGTGCAATAAAATAAAATATTTTTAAATATTTCTTATAAGATTTGTTTATTTTACGCGTTTACACATTTTTTTATGTTCATATACCGAGAAATTATTCAATTTTATTTCAATAAAACTGTCAACCCACTTTCCAAACATTCGAATTATAAGTTTAATAGCTGCAATACTATTTTCATAAGAAATAATTAAAAACGAATTTTTAAATGCGACGACAAACTCGTAAAACTGCAAATACTCGAAATTTTGCGTGTATAAGAAAACCAGGAAATGTTTTTATCATTTTAAAAAATCCACTGAATTTGTCATAAAAAAATTGAAAATACTTTTACGATTTGGGTTTAAAAAAAATAAGACCAATTTAATTTTTTTTTTTAAATGTCTTGATTTTAATTTCATTAAAGTAATATGTAAATAAAAATATGTGCCGATTTATTGGGTTTCAGATTTTATAAACTTGTCTATGGAGTTTCTCAGCCATACTGATGATGGAACGTAGGTCCGGAAACGAGTTTTAAGTGCTGAGATTACTTCATGGATTATTTGTTTTTAGAAAAAAGAAGTGTTTTTTATTTGATTTGATAACAACAATTTTCAAGGCTGGGCGAAGAAAGGTACGCTTTTGTCCAATATTTTTTAAAAAATTTCAAAAACGGTGGATACAAATTTTCTTTTCCTTCTTAATCATTTTAAAAATAAAAACAACAACCACGAAACATAAAATATTTATTAAGATTTTTATATATAAATTAAAAACCGCATATAATTCTTATATTTATACGCAAAAATCACAACATTTTTCAGATATGAGAAATTAACCTTAAAATATTTGCGTATAGTAAATGAATATTTATAGCCATAATTGTGTCACACATCATACAGAACTTTGACTTAGCATATAGAACTGGATAATTTATTAAATTTTTTTTTCGGGTAATATTTATGTTTGCTTTTAATTATTTATTCCAAAAAAATATTTATTTGATTTATTAATTTACTTACAATATTGTTTATATTATTTATGCACTTTAATGAACTCGACTCAGCAAGGAAAATTTGACCGGATGTTTTAAAATTAAGCAATAACTTAGAGGAGTTGAATGTCATATAAATAAACTTGCAGGTAAAAAAATTGAATTTGTGAAATACAAAATATTTTAATTTGATCAACAAACTGGGTTTGATGGAAATTGGGAAGAGATTATTAGTTGTGTCAACCATCTCTATATAAAATGATATATAGTTACCGCACCTCAAGGAAATCCCTCTTTTGCTTGGGTGTTCTCATTCTCTGCTTTTGGTAGCTGATGCGTAGGGAGCTTAATCATTGCATTAATACGGCAGTCGCTACGCATCGGCTGACCGACAACCCAGTGAATAAAATAAGTTTATTTTTTAGTGTAAATAATCGTTCGATGTATAGTTGATGTTATAAATTTTCAAAAATTCAAAAAAAAATCAAAAAACTTTAAAAAATTCTTAAATTAAAAGGGTTGGATCCATTTTCGCTTTACATTACGTCGTAGGGTAATGATATAATGAATATTTTTGCAATATTATATGGCTTCAGTTATTCGCCTGAGCCTGTAACTATATAGCTTACACCAGAGCCTTCAAAAATACGTTTTTTACTCATGTACCGGCAAGAAATGCACTATTTCAAGGCTATTCCTTCGTCATCCTTTTTTATGTAAGATCAAAAATAAAATAAAATTATGTTCAATATACAAAGAGGAAACCCGCAAAATCTAAAATATTTTTCTTTATAATGAAAATTAATTATTATATTTTTCCCCGTTCCCATATAGGAAAATTTATAATTTATATTTTTTTTTTTTTATATTTTATTATTGTGATGATAATTAATTTGTGCGCGTCCTAAGATATTTAAATTTAAATGATTATTCATGTATCTCCATCTCATCACACCCACGTGGTTATTAAATCTATTAGCTTGTTTTTCGTGATCGGATGGCGAGGGTTATATTATTATTAAGCGCGAAAGATTTGTTTGATGTGTATAAAGATTATAATAAATCAAAACAACATTAAAATTTACACACAAATTTATACAATAATGATGAGATTTGTTTTTGGTTGTTGTTGTTGAATGAAAATAAACAAAATAATTTGGTCACATGGAATTTTCGTATATATGACTGGGACGATATTTTGCATATACAGTTCGATCTGCACGAGAATGGAATTTTCACATCTTGTCTATTATATTAGAAGAAGTAAAAACATTTGTAAGGTGTTATAACATAGGAATAAAAATTTAAGTGCTCAGTGTAAAGCATTACAGAGATATTTTTCTCTCAAAAATACATTCATAGGACCGATCGCCCCTGGACCTTGCCCCATTCTATCTATAGGTAGAGCCGCTGCTGAAAAAATTGTTAAAAGTTTTTAGAGCATTTTTTGAAAGTAATTTTTTTGTAAAAATCGGTCGAATTTAGCTGTATATTATATGAGACCTGAAACTAAAAATTTGAGGATACATACAAGTAAATATAAAACTCAATTTCAATTTTTTACTCCATGGACGAAGCTATGAAGCTAAAAGGAAAAAGTTGCGCAACAAGTTGCTCTGGTGTAGTTCCCAGGTACAAAAAAAAAACAAAACGAAGATATTCATCATAATCAATTAATTGGTTTCATATAGAATCTCGGTTAAAGCATTTTTTTTGTGTTAAGTAACTAGTTACTGCCTTTATTTTTTATTTTTTTTATTAAAATGTTGAATTACTATATATGGCCATTATATATTCAAATATAGAGAAAATATTTAATAAATTTAAATTATTTATTGTTAATTAGTTGTAGGCTTCTTCTGTTACAAGAAAACGCATAACGTGTGTAAATTTTAAATGTATTTTCTTTTGTAAATTTTTCTGTTCTTTTTACTGTGATCAAATATCAAATATTATTTAACTTATAGATTAAAGTCATAATTATAATATAATAAATATAATTAATGAAGCTTTCAACCAAAAAAAAAATTTTGAATTGAAACCAAATTATTAAAGTGTTACAATTTTAGGGAAAATTTAACCATCTATATAAATAGTATAATGGTAAAGTGAACAAAAAGCATTTTTTTAAAGGTTTTTTTGTGTTGTTTGTATTTAAAAGAAACTTTTATTTATTTTTCGTTGTTTTTCGGCTTTTTTTGATTCTAACTATTAAGGAACTTAACCAGAGTTAAATGTGTATCGAATTTGTTGCGCAATAATAGCTTCTATAGCTAAAATCTTTGCGGACCATTAGTTAGGGACGTAACTTTTTCATTTGTATTTTTTAGAAATTAAGAGAAATAATCCTAAACGATACTGCTCTATACGCATTAGATATTGCCACAGACAAGAATAATTACCGGATCAATGATGCTGAATAAAAAAAAACAATTGAGTTACTCCATTGTACAATGGGCTGAGAGGTATACACATTTTTGGCCAACATTCGAAATTTTGTTGTTTATTTGTGAAACTTAGTATAAGAGGGTTTTCGAGGTTGCTAATGACGATTTTGAGGTCAATTTAAAAAAATTCAAAATGACGGATAAAATATGGCGTTAGATAATTTAAAAATTTAGCATAAGTGTACGAAACTTAGTACGATAGGTTGCTAATTACGATTTTGAAATCAATTTTAAAAAAATTCAAAATGACAGATCCAATATGGCGTTTGAAAACTGCAAATAATGGCGTATTAATGCGAAACTGAGTA